>RJWT010015512.1:0-20368 GCA_004365215.1 Cuniculus paca | reverse complement strand
AATGACTGTTTTTTTTTTTTTTTCTGGCTTCCTTCAGGCAACTTCCGCTGGTCCGCCCAAAACCTGGCACTGACGCCAGTAGTGAGCAGACTTGGCCCCAAGAGGGCACAACCTGCCCGACTCCAAGATGGAGCCTGGCGGACTACTCTCTCTCGTGGGGTGGGGGTGGGGTGGAATTCCAAACACTCACCCACTGCCAGCACAGATCTCCAAGCCTGCAGCTCTCCTTCACTCCCGCGCCTCTCCGCAGAGACCTCCGGGGTCGACCGCAGCTGCGACCATGACCGCAACCGCGACCGCGCGCGTCTCCAGGCTCAGCAGGTCTTCTGGCGGGGTGAATCCGGCTCCAGGCTGAGGCGCTGCCAGCCACCACCTTCTTGTTCGTTTAAATTCTTTTTATTCTCTTGGTGGGCTTCGAGTCATATTTTAGATTCTTCCTTGGTTCAGGGGATCCAGTTCCTTCCTTCTTGTCCTCTCCATGATGTTATATTCCAGCATCTGAACCGTTTCTCCCAGAGAGACTGTTTACTCTGCTGCTTACTGTTCCGCCATCTTTAGCTCCTCTGGATAATTTTTTGTAATTAATAAAAATCAGAAACAACTAAAATATCTTTGAACAATTGAGTAAACAAAATCTGATACTTTCATACAATGAAATATTATTCAACAATAAAAAGCAACAAATAGTTGGCAATATGAACTATGATATGAATATAACAATATGAATGAATCCAGGTTTTCAGAGTATACATTTTATAATTCCATTTTTACGAAACTTCATTGACATCCAATCCCAGGAGCAGTTGTCTGTGGATAGGAGTGATTAGATTTCAATAGAAATAACCTTTGGTCATTGATGGGATGATCATTTCCTTGTGACAGTGGTGATGGTAAATATCTATCAAAATTCATCAAATGTACATTGTAAATTCGTGCAATTTATGGTACATAACTTTTGCCTAAATAAAGTGTGAAACATGAACAACAATGGTTTTAGAGATATCCAGAGAACTTCATATCCCTTAAATAGGGTTTCCCCAAAGAAAATCTGCAAAATTCTAAAAATAACTGTAATTAGGCAAATCCCCTATATTTCATAAGATATTCAAATTGATAAATAGTATTATGAAAAGTTCTTACTTAATCCTTAGATGAAAAAGATACGATAAAGTGAAAAAGATGTTTTGTACTACAACCTGCACAGTAAATTAAAAACTCGACTAAGAAAATGCAGTGTGTTAAAGAAGAAGAGAAGGCTTGGGGTGACTGTTGGAGTGACTGTTGTAGTACAGAATGTACTTAGCCCTCCTGAGGCCCTGGATTCAACAACCATATCAAGAGAGAAACAGAGAAACAGCGAGGGAGAGGGAGAGGAGGAGGAGAAGCAGGAAAAATGGAAGAAGGCAAAGATGAAAGGAAAAATAATTTATCTCTGAAGACAATAGAAAAATAACTGCAAAATAAAGAACACCGACTAGAAAAATGAAATCTGAAGATGAATTTCATAAGGACATAAAGAAAATGAAAACAAAACTTAGTCTTAGGAAAACTGTCAGAAAATAAAAAATTAAGTTGCTTGACAACAATAAATTTATAGGCAAATATATGTGTAATTTCATTCCTAGCTAAACATAAATTACTATGATTGACCCAAGAAGTTAAGTTTATTTAATCTTTAAGGAAATTATGTTTTAAAAGAATTTTACACTTGTGACTAAGTAAGACTTATTCTGGGAATGCAGAGAAATAGCAACACAGCAACTATTTTTAAAAAATTAAAGAAAAAATGCTTTCTGGATAATCAATAAATCTTAAGTTCTCAGTATTACTCATCAAAATTATCTTGCTAACTCTAGATCACTGAAAAACCAGTTCCATCCCCATGTCTTCTGCTTTTTCTTATCTAACGATGGCCTTAATATCTATGTATTTTAACTCCCTTGATCTTTCTACTAGACAACACAGAAAGAGAAATACTATAAAAAAGTCAAAAATGTTTTTGATAAAACAGGAATAGAAGAAAATACCTTAATTGTAATACAAAAATAAATAACTGTAATATAATATCCTTCATGGAAAAACATGGAAATCACTTCAATTATAATTTAGAACTGAATCAGGATATCTACTACCATTACAATACTCATCATGCTGTTTTGGATATTCTCAAAATACCAATATGGAAGAAAGTTTAAAAATTTCGTAAGTATTAGAAACTGAAACAGAATTAATTTTTGGTTTTGATATGATTATATTTGTAGTAAAACTAACAGTATATTTTAAATTGCTGGATTTAATTTTAAAATGTGAGAATACGGCTGAATACAGAATAAATAAAAACCAACAGCTTTACTCCAACTTCTAAGCCAATAAAATAGCAAAAAAAAGTCTGTTCATAACGACAACAAAAACTAAAAAATGAATAAACTGAGTAAGAAAGATGTACATTGAAATCTATACTTCTACTGAAGTATTTAAAAAAAAAATACAAGGCATATACCATGTTTTTCAAGAGGGAAGATTTTAGACAACTAGTAAGAACTTTAATTTGATAAAACTATCTAAAAGTTAACAAGAGACACTGAATGCCTGACAAAATTAGTATTTTTTAAATAATTTGAAAAAAATATTTTTCATGTGAGATATCAGCCTATCAAGTCTGAGTAATAAATCAATGTGATATTAGTATAAAAATAGAAAAGGAAACAATGAAAAATTCATAGAGAATCTTAAAAATAAATTTGAGAACATACAACCAGGTAATGTCTAACAAGTTGATATTTCAGAGTTAAAAGGATGGATTTTTGTTTTACATGGCATTGGCACAATTGGCTATGCACTGGGATGAAAACAAAGAGAACTCCTAACTTACATAATACAAAGCAAAGAAAAAACAGGCAGTGGGGGAGGAAAATGCAAATTCTGCAAAAGAAAGTCAGATAAGTTCATACATAATTTCCTGGTTTGAAACGTGACATCTTTCTCTAAGCTTTGAAAATATAGTGCTTTAAAAACATATTTAGCAATGTCACAATGCCTGCCTGACAAGTGCAAGGTCCTGAGTTCAATTCTCAGTACTAAAAATACATACATACATACATATTTAGTCATATAAAAGCTCAAAAATTTATAGCAAAATATAGTATCTTAGTCTATTCAACCTGCTATAAAAATACCTAGACTGGTTGGCTTACTTACAAACAGAAATTTATTTCTCACAGTTCTTGACAGTGGGAAGTCCTAGATCAAAGAACTGCAGGTTCAGTGTCTAGAGAAGGGGGAGGCCCTGATTTACAGAGGGGCATCTGTTTGCTAAATAATCACACTGTAAAAGAAGCAAATAAGGTCTAGGTTCTCTTTTATAAGGGCATTAATCCCATTCATAAAGGTTATGCCTTCAGAACTGAAATCATTTTCCCAAATTCCATCTCCAAATAGTATCACACTGGGGCTTTTGTTTCATTGTATCAATTTTGGTATACACCAGTATTTAATCCATAGCATACACTATGTACAAATGCCAATACTGAGGTGTGAAACTTACTACGTTTTAAAAGTATCTTTTAAATTGACAAGGAGTAACCTTTCCAAGAGGAAAAAAATCTTGATGGTTATAAATAGGCATTCAGAGAAGTGAAAATCCAAAAACCAGTAGAAAAGGGCTTAAAATTACTAGTAGTCAGGAAAATGCAAACTAAGCCAAATTAATTAAGATTTCCTAAACATCAGACTGGCAATGGATCCATAACAAATCCTTCCAGAGGGGATGTAGGAAGGAAAAGGTTATTCTTGCACATTTCTAATAAAATATAAATTGCTACTGATTTTTTTAAAAAATACATTCTGAGATATATATAGATATATCTATATATCTATATATATATTCACCTTAACTCAGCAGTTCAACTCAACTCCTGGGAATTTATTCCTTAAAAATAAAAGTCTCAGTATATAAAGATGTATATTTTAGGGATGTTTGGTGTAATATTGTTTGAAGTGGCAAAAACAAAACAAGACAAACACAAAATAAGACAATAAAAATAGACATCAACTGGAGAAAAGGTGACTAAATTATAATAATTCAAACCATAAAATGCTACTGTGGTAAGTAGTAAATTACAATTTCTGCAAGATTTCTTTGAGTAACAAAAACAAGATGCAGAAAACTATAGTATGTGTTTCGACTAAGAATGTATTCAACTATAAAAGAAAGAAAACCTAGTGATCACAGCTCCAGGGAAAATGATGGTTTATTTTGGAAGCTCAGGAGTCAGGAGTTCCTGACTCTGATTTGACCACTCAAAATATTCCCAGGCCATGGATTTTGTCCTCATGCTTCTTCCGTGAGGATGCGAAGATGGTCTTGATTTTGCTTTCCAAGAAGAATCAAAGGACACCAACAACAAAGTTTTTATCTTCTATGAGATAAAAGCACTTCCCTAGGAAATGTTGCAATAGGTTTCTCCCTTGGAAGAGCTGACCAGCACCAAGACACTTGCCACCCCTGAACCCCAGTAGCAAAGGAATTTACTATGATTTCAAACATTAAGTTTTGCAGCCTCTACTAGTAAAGCAAGGCTTAGAAAAAATATCTTACAACTTGCAAAAGTAGAATAATATTTCATACCCTATCATCTTATTTTATATGTCAGTAACAAAGGCGTGTATGGATATATATAGGTGATTTGTCTATGGCTATATGAACATGAAGGAAAATACAGACCCACAAGTACAAAGCTCGTATGTGAACTTCCTTAAGACAGGAAATATATAGGAGTAAGGCATAAAGGAAGAAAGCCTTAAAATCAATAAGTATGAGGAAATCATATGCATGTTTTCATTTTATTTTACTTTATTTTATTTGAGGTACTAGGGTGCTCACTTCTGCAGCACATATACCGAAATATTTGAGGCACTAGAGGTTGAACCTAGGCATTTGCACAGAGCTACACCCACAGGAAATTTAAATTTTTTAATTTTTAATATTTGTTTTAACATTTCAAGACAGGCTCTTACTAAGTCACTAAGTTGCCCAGGTTGAGCATGAACCTGGTGATCCTCCTGCATCAGCCTCCCAGAACACTGTAATTAGAGGTGTGTGCCACTATGCATTTAAATAAAGTAATTTTTTTCTTTTTTTTTTTTGGTCAGGTGTAGTAGTGTGAGCCTGTAATCCCAGCACATGGTAGGCTGGGGGGCAGTAGGACTACCTCAAATTCGAGGCCAGCCTGGCCAATATAGTCAGTTCAAATCCAGCCTAATCTACATACATAGCAAGACCCTGTCTCAAAAAACACAAAAAATAAATAAATGAAATAACTTAACTATTTTAGGCACATCGTTATTTTTAAAATATTAATTTATATAATGATATGCATAAAGTGGAGCCACTTTTGTTTATAAATGTAAAAATGTTTATGTCATTCGTATGTTTATAAGAGCTTGAAAAATAATATGCACTATGCTTTAAGCTCTTCTTTTATGCCACACACATTTGTTCAAATAACATGCAGCCTTTAACCCTCTCAACACTGTAACACTATGAGCTAGACAGTTCATCCACACTTTACAGTGTGAAAACTAATGATTAGAAGAGTTCAGTGCCTTGCCTGAGAAAAATCAACAGGTAAGTGAAAAGATCATATATCACACTAACCTTGCACTTGGGGCATTCTTTTCCCTTTTTTTACTCCAAACACCATCATTATTTTATCATGAGTCTATGCTTTATAAATAAAATGAAATTTTGGTTTTTTTTATTTAATCTATACTAAGCTGAACCAGTGTGGCAGTTTTGTTTTCTTTTTTTTCTTTTTTTTTTTAATTTTCTAGACTTAAATGTACATTCCCATTAGCCTCCCTGTATCATTTTTCTTTCATTTTATTTCTGCCTTCTAACATTATTTAGTTTCCACAATTTCTCTCTTATTCTCATCTCAAAGTGAAACAAATTACATCCCCCATTGCCCCCCCCATACACACACACAGGAAAAAGAGGAAAAAGAACAGTAACCAAGGTCTCTAGTTAAGCTCACTGAAGATTTCACATGTCAGAGAAATGTGTTTTGATGTGCAGCAGATCTGAATGCAAACTCTCCGAGAAACCATTACTTGTTATTTGAGGAAGACGATCAGGCACTGGGCCTGGGGTACCATCAGATAAAATGTATTGTCCTATGTGGTAGGAAGGAAAAAGAACTAAGAGAGGACGTGTGTGCTCCAAGTTCCTGCATTAGGCAGAGACTGGAATGCTGCACTCCATTGTCAAATCCCACTACTGTCTGCAGAAAAATTTTGACTCAGACAGAGAAAATCCCTTCAGCCTCTTAAGTCACCAGATCCTGCTTCTGCTTAGCCCCTGCCTTTGAGCATTTTCTAAGCTCAAGTTGGAAAGGGTTATAGGGAGTGGATTAAGCACACTTGGGCTTTCATACTTAAACCTTGAGCATTAGTGGTTCAGCAAAGCAAGGCTTTCCCATTAGAGCTACTGCACTTCCAAGTGCCGAGTACTGCTAAGCTCCCAAATTTAACACATCTGTAAGAAATACACATGCGTGCTGGCCATAAGCAGTGGTGGCAAACCTATGGCACACAGACCGCAGCCTGCTGTTTGTTACCATTGAGAGTTCTAAAAAGGTTCGTCATCACTGAATTTGAGCATGCATGAAAGTAGAAATCTGGAATCTAGGAAAAGAGCCTCAGGGAAACTGCCTTGACCAGACAGTATTTATCATACAACACTGAGCTTAAAAGAATGAAAATTTTCCCAAAGCCAATTTACCAAATATAGTAATAACAAAACAGTTACAAGAAGGGAGAGGTATTCGTTAAATGAAATTCTTCATGCAAAAAGCCTCCCCCCAAAACAAGAGCAACAACATTAATACCATTCATTTAGTTACTCTTATGATACATTTTTCAAAAAGCCTGGTAGTTTAACTTCAACTTACTACTATTGTTATAATAAATCCATGGAGAAATTCATAGTAGTCTCAGTTTCAAAAATCTTGTTATAACCCATTCAAAGATACTGTGTGAGATTTAACCCTAGGCAAGGATATCTAGGTATTCATTTTCTTTTATAGCTTTTATTTGGAAATGTATGTGACCTCTCAAAAGACATGGCTAAAAGGACTTAGAAAAAGGAAAACATACCACAAATGAATATTAAAATAATTCATAATTTGTTTCACTGGTGTTATGGTTTGTGTCTGGATGGCTCCCCGAGCCTCATGCAGTCAAGGAGAGGCTGAATCTGGTGCTTGTGATTGGTTCATTGTTTAGTGCTGGCATTGGCTGTGTGAGTGCTGCACTTGCTCATGGACAGGGAGCCAGCATACAGTAGAAGGGAGGGAAGGAAGCATGACTTTCCCCCTTTGCCCTTTTCAGTCTTGTCACTTGCAGCCACCATGAACTGCACCTTAGCCATGCCACCTTGCCTTGGAGCCAGCTGAGTACGGACTGAAACCTCCAAACACTGTAAGAAATAAGCCTTTCCTTGCTTCACTTTGGGTGTCAGGTATTTTGTCTCAACAATGAGAGAAAAGTAACCAAGACAACTGGTGTAAAGGAAAGTTCACCAAACTCTCCCAAAGGCTGAAATTTTTCCATAGTTATTAGTAGTCTCCTAGGAATGAATTCTTATAGCTCAATTTCCCTAAAAGAGACCTTACCATGGACCAAAGGAGGTAAAGAGGTTGAACCCAGTGAGAGGAGAGTTGAATGGAGTCAAACAAAGTGTAATGAGCATGAGCAAGGGGTCATGTTTTCCTTTGTGGAAGGAAATACCAATAGGAAAATAATACCAATGACAATAAAATAACTGCCAATCCTTAGCCACCCATCTCCAAGGACTAGTTGCTGTGTCAAGAGCTTTTATTGCAAATTTCACATAAACACATTTATCTCTTCCACCATTTGAGAGATGAGAAAATTGGGCCAAAGAGGGCAATTCACCCTTGGTCAACAGCTATAAGGTGGCAGAATTAAAATGAGATTGCTATTCTTTCAGATTTTGAAGTTGTTACTTGGAATCACATGAGAGAAAGCTGCTTACTGTTAGATAAGCAGGGTGGCAAATGGCTATATCAAATATGTACATGAGAAGAAAGAAATCTGAGGAGTGAGGAAGGGGTAGAGGATGGTGAAAGGCAAGTAAGAAAAGGGAAAGAAAACAATTAACTTGTATGACTTTAGGAAATCACTCAGGGCTGATGGGGACTAGGTTGTTTTTTCAAGTTAGATTTCCGTATTCGTGTCTTTCACCTATTGAATTGTTTCAGACCCTCTCTCTTCCTACCTTATATTCTCCCAAAATGTATCTCACAGATGGATCAAAACTCCTTCCTAACAAAAAGGAGAACCCAAGCTGTGAGAGTTAAGTTTCAGAATATTCAAGGTTTGAATGATTTTGAGTTGTTACTAATTAAACTTTGACTGGGAGATACACCTCTAGAAACAGGTTCAGGGTTTGTAAAACCATGACTGTATAGGGCTTCAACTTCATTATGACCTATTCTGTTAATGCTCCTTGAAATAAACAGAACACTAAGCCACTGTATCCTGCCCATTCATTTCTCAGCATCCCACCGGGAGCTAACAGACAAGCTGTGTTCACAGGAACAGGTAACACAAACTATGGAACCAAGGTTTTCTGTACCACGGTATCAGTCACAGTTGAATATTTGTTTGTTGTTTTTACAAACAGAACTGGCTCTGGATAACTGATACAAAACAGCTACATTGGGAAAACATGGGATCACTCGAAGAATTAAGGCAACTGCTAAAGAACCAATCCTTGGGAAAAAAAGGAAAGCAGGTATCCAAGCAACAGGAACTAACTAACAATTAAAGTGACAGCACTGCAAAGAATCAGTTCCAATCATCTTGTCATACTGGCATCACTGAACTGAAAGTCATTAAAATGAGAATCAAGCTGGCCTTTTGGGGACTTATGCCAAATCTTGGCTAAGAAACTTGATTAACGGTTCCACCAAAAACACACACAATGGGGGCTACAGTTTCAATACGGGTAACATATCCCAAAGATCCATGTGTTAGACTTATCCCCTGTTGGTACCACTGGGAGGTACTGTGGGCCTTTAGCAGGTGGGATGCACGTCCTCAGGTCATTGAGAGTGTGCTCCCTACAGGGGTGTTTGGGGTCTTGACCTGTTCCTTTTTCTCTTTTGCTGCCTGGCCATTGATTCATGCAGACAATGTTTGCTCCACCATGCACTCCTGGAAATTACCATCTGTCTCCTCCACTAGAGGCCTAAAACCATGATCCAAATTAGACCTTCTCTCTTAATAATTAGTTCATGTGTTCTGTTAGAGTGACAGAAAGCTAGCCTCATGGGAGAGACAATAGCCTACAAGGGGTACGGAGTGGGACAAGAAATGAATGCTCAGTAAAGGAAATACTCCACTATTGCAGGGCTTTGATTTCCTTTAGAGAGCCTCTCTTTGCCAATTTGATTTGGGTTCTCTCATTCATTCACTCATTTGCTCACTCTCGTATTCTTTCTCTCTTGCTCGATCTCATGCTCTCTGAAGATAGGGAAGGAAGGAGAAGGAATAAAGAAAGAGTATTTAGAAATAGGGATGACTTTGAAAAATATACATGGCAGCCATTCTGGCTCAAAATAATAGGTTTATGACTTTTTTCTTTTAGGCTTTTAATACTTTATTTTTCAAGAGTAGTTTTAGGTTCACAGCAAATTAAGAGGAAGGTAGAGAGATGTCTTATGCACCCTCTGCTTCCACCTATGCATAGCAGCCACAGTAACAACAGCCCCCCACCACCACACGTTTAGACAGAGTATTTACACTCCCTAAAAAACTGGTGTGTTTCACCTCTTTATTTTGCTCTCTCTCCACCCACCCTCTCCCAAGCAACCACTTCTGTTTTTACTGTCTCTACGGTCTTACCTTTAATACAGTGCCATAAAACTGGAATGACACATCATGTAGTTTTTCCAGGTTGGCTTCTTTCACTTTGTAATATGCCATCAAGGCTCCTCCTTGTCTTTTCATGGCTTGACAGATCACTTCTTATTAGTGCTAATTAATATTGCATTGTATGTATCACAGTTCATTTATCCATCACACACTAAAGGATATCTTGGGTTTTTCCAAGGTTTGGAAATAATGAATAAAGTTACCGTGAACATCTCTGTGCAGGTTTTTGTGTAAGCACAGGTATTAAGCTCACTAGAGTATTTACTAAGTAGTATGCACTAGGATGGCCGTTCATTTGGTAGTAGTATATATATTTAATTTTACAAGAAACTGCCAAAACTTCTTCCCAAGTTGATGAACCATTTTGTATCTCCACCACAGGAGAAGCAGCATTCCTGTGGCTCCACGTCTTTGTCAGTGTTTGGTATTATCCAAATAGATTTGGGCAATTCTGATAGGAGTGTAGTGACATCTTATTGCTGTTTTAATCCACATTTCACTGACATATGAGGTAGACCTTTTTGAGTAAAGTGTTTGTTAGAACCTTTGGCCCATGAAGACAATGCTTAGATGTTGTGAAATGTCAGAATAGTAACATGTTGTTCTGTCACCTTTACACAGCTGCCTTTGAAGAGGATGACTTTTGATGAACATGAGGTCCTTGCTTCCACTGATGCTTTTGATATACAAACATGGGAGAGGAAAAGAGAGAATGGAGTACACAACAGAAGACAATTGGAAGAGCTGTGAGATGAGAATATGACATTGAGATTCAGAAAGCACCTTCAACCAGTGGCAAACCCAGGACACATAAACTGAGACTGACACTTTGGGGAAATATTTATGCTCTGTGTACCATAGTCAAGCTGAAAGAAGTGATTAGTGAAGCAAGACAAAAATAAAAGAGGGGAATACACATGTAGATAGCAGTCATTGTGGAACAAGAGAGAAAATAAGATTAACAGAACAAGTAACTGCCTTGATATCTTATGGCCTTGAATATCTAGTTCATTGCCTTCTTGGAAAATGATCAGCTTTCTAGGCGAAGCACACACCCCTCTACACTTTGTCCAGATGTATGTTTTGGTTCACTGCTGTCAAAATAACTCCCATGTAATACAATTGCCTTTAGTTAATTCTGGCATGAAAGTTTGTGGCCTGACTGGTAAGTCCAGATTCTCAACAAAGTAGATTCTGGATGCCAACCTGGGTCATTTGATAGAAAGGAAGCAGAGGCCCTCACAAGGAATCCTGCTATGGAAGCTGAAACATCAGCACTTACGGGGAGAGGAAATGGAAGCAGTCGCCAGACTAAGAAAATACTAATTAGAATCGGAGAAGCAAAACTTGCAGTTCTAGAGGACAGGCACTGCTAGCCTCATGACCTAAATTGGATGAACCACGACACACTGCTCAGCCTCCTTCACACAGCAAGTGACCTGAGAGCCAGAGAGATGCATCCCTCCTCCTCACAGTTCAGGACTGGTGAGAGATTCCTGTTATTAACAAGGACATCGGGTCCATTCACATGATGAACTTGCAGCTCCAGACAGTGAGGAATGACGGTGATTAGTGATTCAGAGTGATTAAAAGTTTACCAGCTAAGGCAAAACCTCTGCCACTGGGGGAAAGTGATGGAGGGGGCATGTCCACCATGGTGGGAGTGGATGTGGACCCAGAGCCACTAAGATAAGCAGCAGAGGAAGGACATCAATTGTCATTAACTTGTGAATCCACAGTGACCTGTGATAAAGCTTCCCTGGCAGAGAGAAGGGGGAAGGAAAGCAATAATTACCCTTGTTCAGAGGGAGGAGAGAATGAAATCTTCTTTATCCTGAGACAATAGGATTAACTTTGAAACATCTCCATTAACTCTATTTCAGATAGATTCAAGGATGGTTGAGTCTACGAAATAAAGGCATATAGCTAGAAATGGAACAGAAAAGACCTGGAGGAGGGGTAAAAGCTTGGGCTCTGAGGCCAGATCCATCAAGGTTAATCAATTTCTTCTGCTTACCAGCTGTGACCTTGTGAAGTTCACAGAAAGTCTGAAAAATGGGGTTAATATCTGTAACTCTCTCTGCTGAGCTACTGAAGACTACAATAAGAAAATGCTTAGAAAGGGCTTAAAAATGTGCCTAGCACATCATACTCAAGAAATATTATTATTAATAACCACAAAATAATCTTGAAATAATTTTGCTATTCATTACAAATCCAAAGGAATGACATAGTTTTATGTGCCCTAATGAAATTTCCATTATGTAGGAATATGTTCCACATTTAAAGTTGATGTGAAATGAATTCTATAAATTATCTTATATCAAGCATCATGCTGAGCACAGGGCATAGGAAGATGTTTAACAAGATGTCTGCTTTGCTTATAATTACCTGGGCTTAGAAACCATGACACAATATTTTATAATAAAACTTTTTATCCCCCAAATTTTCCAGGAACACAAACACCTGCAGCCTGGGGGAAGAATATACTCTTTTTCATTATTGTTCTAAACACTAACAAGAATATATGGAGGTATGATGATGTCACCAATAACAATGATACTTTCACATCTGAATCAGAGTCAAAACAAACAAACCAACCTATGTCACAACCTGCATGAGCTGCTCACTTATTCCTAGTACCTTTACCTGTACACGCAAGTTCTTCCGTCCTTATGTCTTCCGAAATGTGTTTTTGTGCCTGTGCATGTATGCATTGAAATATATATTGCATTATAATAAATCGTTTTTATTATGAAGTTGGAACAGTACTTCTATTTTTGAATTAATGATCTCATAGATTACATAATTGGTAAAGTTCAATGGAGAGATAACAGGTTGGTTTAAAATATTTGTTTGTAAAATGGATTTACTAGATATGATAGAAGTATGGAGTTCTAGAGAATATGGTGAAGAGTATAGATTATATTACAAAACCAGTAGGAAGTTTGGAGGACATTTTTAGAGGGAATGTACCTACAAATCTCATGTCTGCATTCATAGAAACCTAATTGTAGGAAACAAAAAAATCAGGGACCAGAAAGATGCTTAATGAATGGATCAGACAAGCAGGATAAGGGCCTGGACACACGTACTAGGAATAACTTTGGTCTGCTGAGCCCAAAGTGCACAGCTGTAATCTCAGCCTCACTCTGGGAGGCTGAGGCAGGAGGATCATGAGTTTGGGTCCAGTGTGAGAAAATTAGTGAGACTTTATTATAAAATTTAAATGGGGGGAGGGCAAGGTACTCAGTGCAAAGGCCTTGGGTTCCTTTGAAGTATTTGAGGGCTTTTTTATATCATTCCTTATTACATGGTTTTTTTATTTCACATGCTCAGATCATTCCACCATATCCTATATTCTGGTCTGTAATCTAGATTTCTTTCCAGCTTTTTGACATCTTCTGAAAATATCCTATATTATCAATATCCTTCTCAGAGTTCCTTGAATGGAGAGAAATTCTGCCAGTGGGGTTTGACTTATATACTGGACAATTAAACAGTCAGCACCTGTGATAGCTCTACTCTACTGCCTCTTGAAGAAGGAATTAGCATTTGCTATAACTATATTGCACTGTTTATTTACATTTGGCATGTAGTAAAATATGACTTTCTTTTATTGATTTATAGACCACTCTGTCTTTCTAAGGCTGTTGCTCTGATTAGCTTTATTTCTCCCTATCTTTTACTGTCAGAATCCAATGCAACATGAAGTGACATTGAAAAGAGGAGCCCTTTACACATATCAAAGGGCTGCAAGAAAAGCCAGCAAGTGAGATTCCAGCTGAGTAAGCCAGGTGACAGGTGTAATGGTGTTTGCCACTTGCCCATGAGCCCCTGTGGGTGGAGCCTGTCCTGAAGCCACTTTCTCCTCAGCAGCTGTGTTTGTTCTGTCACCAGCCATATCTATCTAGTACTAAGAAGAATTCTCTTTGGTGCATCCAGGTGTACTTCTGCCAAAAAGGATGTTTCACGAAGTGTGAGTGCCCCCTCGTTGGAGGCAAGTAAGCAAAGAGGAGAGGACATTAAACGGGAAATTCAGATCAATGGCTACCGCAAGTCTATAGATTTACTAGAGGACATTAAAGTGATTTTCATGACACCCACTGTTCTACGTGTCCTCTGCTGTATAACAAGGCATCCCAAAATGGTGACACACAACTGTAACCTTTTTATTATGCTCATGGATTTTTTTCAGGTCAGGAATTTTGAAAGGAAACAATAGGGAATAGAGATGGCTTTTCCCTGATTCCCAAAGTCTGGGACCTTTCTTGGGATGAGATAAATGGCTGGGGATGATGAAAATGCCTGAAATGGCTATAGTTGCGGAGGGTGGAAAGAATGTAGAAGCTTCTTCACTCACATACCTGGCACCTGAGAAGCCTCACAAGCTAATTTCAGCCAACGCTATTAACTGGAATGACACAAGGCTCTATGGGTTAGACTTTCACACTATCGTGAGCTTGGGAGTAGCTAAACTTCTAGTATAGAAGCATGGGGCTTCGGGAGTAAATGCTCCAATGACCTAGGTGGAAACCACATGGTCTTTTATGACCTGGCCTCAAAAAAATCACCTCACATCCTGTTTTCTTGGTTGAATCTGCCGAGATTTACACGGAGCTCCCACCCAGCAATGGGAAAAATGTCAAAGACTGCAACTGCATTCTATGGTTGTCACATTCCCTGTGGGATTTATTTTAAATTTTAGATAACAAAAAACAAATCCATGCAGAATTTTTCCTCTAAATTTTCTGACTCTGACTGAAGTAAATTCTGTACCTCTGGAGCTTACAAATAGGTACAGGAGCTTCTAAATACAACAGGGAAGAGGAGAGAGGAAGCCAGAGCTTCCAAGATTCTTGTGGCACACCAAAAGCACATATATTTTTGGAGTGGAACAAAGCGAGGCCTGCTCCCCTGCTGCTTCCCCAAGAACCCAGGGATTCCAAGATTACACTGCAGCACTCGAAGCCCTGGGAGGAAAGGCCTCACCCAGACTCAGTTTATTGGATGCTGACCTTCAGCCCACTGAAATCATGTGTTCTACACATCCTGGGATGCTTCGTTTGTTTGTTTGTTTGTTATTGGTTGCCTAGACATGTCCTTCCTTTCCTGGGGACTGGAACCTGCCTGAGCCTGGGTGGAGAGGTGCAGAGAAAGAGGTGACTATGCTTCCCACAGAGACCCATCAAGATTCCCTTCTGAGCAACAGAAGTAAAGGGAAGCCAGCTCCACAAGAGAACTGAAATACCAGAGGAAGGATCTGCTCCTGGCAGAGTGAAACACTTCCTTACACCAATCACCAGCTAATTATGCCTCACTGCACATCAGCACAGGCTCATCTGATTAAAGTCATAAGTCAGCCCTGTGTTTCTGGGGACAGTGTAGAAATGTACAGTATCACAGAAAATCAAGATTTTAATCAAGTCGTGGCCCTGCCCCGTGTTAACCCAAGATACCAAATTCACTCAAGGTTCCCAGACACTGAATCTCCAGTTTAAACTGAAGACAGACTCAAACTTTACACCTCTGTCTTTACCAGTAGGCTCTACAGTCCCAGACATGAGAAAGACATAAAAATGCTATCTGATCCCTGATCTGATCTGATCTTCATAATGGTCATTCATGAGGATGAATAGAGTTCACGTCTATTTATCATGCAGGTACAAACCCTTGGCATGCATCATCTCAGCTCTACCTTGGAACAATCCCATTTCATACATACAGAGGCAGAACTCAGGAGTAAACAATGCAATATGACAGTGTTGAAAGGTCATGGATCTGGAGGGTAACCTGGACACCTCTTCTTGAAAGAAAAGCAATTGTCTCACTTTGGCTAAAGTTGGCCCTATTCCCATGTATTGCCATGTACAGAGCCGGCTAGGACATTTCCTTATCCCCGCAACTGGCTTTAAGCCTGTAAATGAGTCTAGCCAAGGTGACAATGTGTAATCTTTGAAGCAAGGAGACAGGTCAGTGTTGTCCCGCTCCATAACTCCCAAGAAGCATGAGTGAGCCCAGTAGGAGGGAGAGCAACACGCCACACTGTTGGCTGGGATTGAGCCTCAAGAAAGAGGCCATAACATTTCAGGGCACAAAAAATTACACATCAGAGCTGAAGCACTAACCCTAAAACATGAGACACTGCCTTAAATTGTGTTATGCAGATTACTGTTTCTGCATGTCTCTCTCTGAATATCGCAGAGGTGATTTGGGGCCTCCTACCTAGCCCAGTTTATGACACTCACAAACTTTCTGCCACAACTACATTCACTCATCCCCAAGCCACTCCCCTCTTGATGAATTAATAAAACGTGGGTTTGGCTCTGGATCGTGGCCTTTGTTCTGGTTAGCCATCATACTAGCTGGACTTAGGATTCCCTTGACTAAAAATATGACTTAATGTCTTTATTCTTGCCATGGGTTGCACTGGGAGTGGTACATTGGAATTAACTTGCTAGAATTCCAGTAACTTTTCCACTGGACTAAAAATATAAACTTTTTGGGCCATGACAAGGAATGGGAAGGGATGAACATAGAATTTGCACCAAGGCAGTATATACTGAGACTTACTGCTTTAACTGTGAGGTAAGACTGCCTCTGCTTGTGAACATGTGTGAGACACCTTGTAGGTACTATCTGTGCAATCAGAAAGGGCTGGCCTAAGTCCTTAAGTCAAGGAGAAAACAACTCATCTGAGAAAGGGGGAACAAGGAGCTAAGAGAATAATGCAAGCAAAGGGGGAGGAGAACAGATAGAGCACAGAAGATTTTAGGGCAGTGAAACTACTGTGCACAACACATGTTATTTATTATACACACATCAAGATCCATACAATATTCAATACCAAGTCGGAACCCTCATGTAAACTAAGCAATTTGGGCAACTATGATGTATCAATACAGCTTCAATTGTAACAAATTTACCACTAAGACGGGTATATTAATGATAATGTGTCACTCTACTAGGGGATGTTGAATCATAATAATGGCTATGCATGTGTTGGGATAAGGCATATATGGGAACTCTGCACCTGCAGTTCCATTTTGCTATGAATCTAAAACTGCTATTAAAAATGAAGTCTATTTTAAAAAAGAGATTGTGTGAGGACCCACAGGCTGCTGCAAGCCAGAATGAAAGCTTCTTAGGCAGAAAGTTTTCTTGCTTACCATTGTAATCCATGGTACTTGACACCTAATAGTCACATGAAGAGCCAAAAGAGAATGGGACTCATAAGAACGATCCCCAGAACCAGAGCAGTGTGGAGCTCTGTGCCCCTAAGTGATCAGCTTCATCTCGGTGAGCTTTAGTTTTCCCATATGGACAAATAGAGCAGGTAAGGAACCGAATCTGCATCCTGGAGATGAGAGAGCTCTCAAATGAGAGCATGCAGACAAAGTTCAGCCACAATCTAGTGCTGGTCATGGAGTAAGAGTTCAAAATGTGGTAAAGTTGGTTGTTCCAAAGTCTGTCTACAGTAGGGATGAAAGGGGCTGGCATGGCTTAAAGATCACAGAGAAAGAGGGACAAGCAGCATAAAATATAGCTGATGCCAAATTGAACATCCCTAGTTTGCTTTCAACTTTTTCCTCCTCTTATGTGAGCCTTATGGTGATGGTGAGGAGGAGGAGGAGGAGGAGGCAGATAGCACCTCCCAACTACACTACAAGCTTCACTTTAGCACATAAATCAGCAATCATTATTTCATTCTATCTGCTATACAAATGTACAATAAATATACAATCTGTTTTATTCCTACTGTGCATGAATCTGAGAGCTAGAGAATGCAAGTACCTGTTAAAAGTCAACAGTCTGGTAAATAACAGAAAACAAAAGAATTGTTCTTGTCCTTGGCTCTGTACCCCTTTATTCAGATTGTGGAGTGAATATAAAGATTCCTAGGGAATGCATTCCATGCTAGAGAATCAGCTTGACAGCCTTGCTGGCTAGACATCAAACCTGTTTTGTTTTGTTTTTTCCTCCTACAACATGCTTCTACTGTACTTTCTTCCCTATACTCACTATATTCTACATGGTTTGTTTTTGACAGAACCGCTGACAATTTTCTTAACTATGTTGATTCGTTATTATACACATTTTCTTTCCTTGAAAAATCCACTCAACATACCTAATTCCTTGAGGTAAAGAATTAGAACTTGAAAAACAATCCTGCTCTTAAAAATAAATTATTAAAATTTCTCTAGCTGGATAAATGGAAATAGTCTCTTCTGGTTGGGCTTCCATACAAGTAAATGCACATCCTGTGTACATTTCCTACTTTACTACATCACCTGCAGGTTGGTGTGATCCTGTGGCTGGGCTCTGCTCAGTGAATCATTGCCCTGAGTCATGAGATCTTTGCCTCCTTCCCCTTCAACCACAGTAGTAGAAGCTAAAGACAACAGATCTGTCAGACAGAGGCACACGGTTCCCTTGAATCCCAGCTTTGAACAAAATTGGCACATCATTGGGAACCCCAGTTTAGAAATTAAATAAATGAGAAATATATTTCCATTACACTGAGCCACTGAGGTTTATCTGCTTCAATAGCTACCATTACCTTAACTCAATAAAAACCTTAACAAAATCAGGGAAAGGGATACCATGACCATGAATTCATGACCCCAAGTACTCACTAAAACCATCTCCAGTATTCCCAAGTCCCATCCCTAAATAACACATGACAGCAGTGCTCTACACTTGAGCTATATCCCCAAGACCTTCTTCACTTCTTTAATATTAGGTACAATCCTGACTACAGGTGGAAACAGAGCAGAATTGCAAGACTATAGTCTTTTTTGGCCAGGAATCCTATACATCCCCTAAGTCCTCAGCACCGCACCACATATAATGTCAGGCACAGGACAGATGTTCAATAAAAGGTGATATGTAAGCAGCAAATAACCTCCTATTCTATCCCAGGAGGTGACAGTTAAATAGGTCTTGAATATTTCAGTCCTCCACATGAAAAAGACAATTTCTCACAGGAGGCATCTTCCAGAACAGGAGATCTTCCATTCATTTCTTCCTAGTTATTTATTGGGCACTATAGAGTGCCCATTTATTTAGTACTATTTCAGGGAGTAAAAGTACAATAAAAATGAAATAAAACAGGTGAAGCCTCTGTTTTCATGGCTCTTACACTCCAGCGAAACCTATGCACATGGTGAAACTCTCACATACAAATGTGGCTTCAAGCCAATGAAGTGTTCAGACATCTGGATTCAGAGTAAAATAATGAGCATGTTTCAGGTTATCAAAGTTATAATGAGAGGCACATTATAATAGTCCATTCTCCCAAAGCACAGAAACACCTGCTCCAAAGATATGAAGATAGGAAATCATCAGTTAAAAGCTTGAGAACAAATTAGCCAGATATATACTCAAGAAATTAAAACTATGCAGGAAAAAAAAAACTCAATAATGAATGGCAGTGGTAAAGATTATACACTGTGACTGTCATGTAGTTGGTGATGATGATAGGGTCAATCTATTCTGTTTTTAAGCTCCTGTTTTAGGAAAGTTAATCATATAATTTGGCTACAGAAGCACCAGCAATGGCAGATGTGCTGTCCAACTGACCAGGTTAAGAAAAATAAAGGCAGATGGTTTTAGATTAAAATCTGGATGGCAATGCTGTCATTAGAGAATTGACATTCTGTCACTAGGCCAAGGTTCTCCTATTCTATTTA
The DNA here is from genome assembly GCA_004365215.1 of Cuniculus paca. Taxonomy (NCBI): domain Eukaryota; kingdom Metazoa; phylum Chordata; class Mammalia; order Rodentia; family Cuniculidae; genus Cuniculus; species Cuniculus paca. The sequence continues at coordinate 716 of RJWT010015512.1, read as the reverse complement.
CTTCACTCCCTAAATTATCTGCCACCTGGTGGTCCAGGAAATAATTTAGAAGTTTAGTCATGGGCAGCTGATAAAAACTTATTATTTTGGGTTCAGTGATTCATCCAACAAAATGCTTATTGAGCTCCTACTATGTGTAGATGACTTTCTAGGTCCTGGGGAATAAGTGGGGAGCAAGGAAGGTGGAGTTAGATTCTGCTAAGTGCTAATAAGATAATTAATCAGGGCGATTGGAGAAGAAGAGCACAAGACATCAGAGGGCTCAGAGAAGGCTCTCGGAGAAAGAGATTCTTGAGCTGAGACAGGGGAAATGAGGTATTACTTTTCTACTCATGCGTAAAATATTGTAACAAACTAAGCATGTTAAAACACAAATTTACTGTCTGAGTTCCTGTGAGTCAGGAATCTGGGTAGGAGTTAGCTGGTGTTATGGTTTGTATCTAGGTGGCCCCCTCCCGCAAGCTTCATGTAGTCATGGAAGCGACTGAATCTAGAGTTTGTGATTAACTCATTGTCTAGTGCTGGGATTGGTGGTGTGAGTTCTGCACCCACCCAGGGGTGGAGCTGACACACAAGGTAAGGTGAGGAAGGAGACATGTTTTTCCCCCTCTTTTGTGTTTTGTTCTTGCCGCTTGCAGCCACCATGAACAGCTGCCCCCTCAGCTATGCCACCCTGCCTTGGAACTAAGTATGGACTGAAACCCCCAAAACTGTAA
>RJWT010015511.1:0-20393 GCA_004365215.1 Cuniculus paca | reverse complement strand
AAGAAAGCCAGCAGCAGTCCTGGCCCTGGGCTTATCCTGCCTAACTCCAAAACGGTTCCTGGCCAATCACTGTCTCCCATGGGGGGATCAAGTCCCCTGTACTCACCACCAGGCAGCACAGATCTCCATATCCACCACTCTCTTCCACCACCATGCCTATCCACAGAGACCTCTGGGGTCCACCGTGACTGCACTTCCCCAGGTTCAACAGCTCTTCTCACAGGCTAAGGTGCTGCCCACTACTACCTTCTTCTTCACTTAAATTCTTCTTTTTATTCTCTCTATGGGCTTCAATTCATATTTTAGATTCTCCCTGGGTCCCGGGGACCCACTTCCTTCCTTCTTGTCCTTTCCATGATGTTGTATTCCAGCAACATCTGAACTGTTTCTCTCAGAGAGACTGTTTGCAGCTTACTGTTCTGCCATCTTTCCAGAAGAAGGCATGGATATTTAAAAGATTTTTCTTAGGACATTTAACTTAAATAATATAACCAAGATTTAAACTCTAGCTACTTTGATCTCACAAGAAAGCTAACCCTAAACCTTTTTATCTACCACATTACTAACCTAAGATGACATGCATCCATCCATTCATCCTTAAGACATTTATCTATCTCCTCAATATGAGATTGACTTTTCTTGGGAAGGGATTGTGCAGTATTACATTTTGGTACAAACAGACCTCAATGTTCCCAAAAGCTTCTGAATCACTTTAGATATGTCACCCAAATTGAGTACTATTCTGGTCAACAAACAGCTTCATTGCAATATGAAAGAGAGATAATAAAAGTCATTCATATTTTTAAAAAAATCTTCCTAGAAATTTCAACTATCTTCTTTTTTTTTTTCAGATGATTAGCACATGTTTGTAGTAAATAATGCTTAACTCCTTGGAAGTCTGTGCATGCACACAGCACATCTTCATTCCTTTTATCATTTCCTTTCCCTCCTTTTTCCCTCTCTCCACTTCTTGGTCCCCTACCCCTTTAAGAAATATCTATCTTCCTACTTCTTAGTATCTTTTATTTTGCTCTTAAGTAGTGTAAGAAAATGATTTTTACACAGACATTGCATTAGCTATTTCAATCTGCCTTTTCTTATTTAATCATTAAAATAGCTTTCAGTATATTTTTTTAATGCAAGACTAAAATTTAGGCATTACTGTCAACATTTTCATAAAAAATATGACATAATTGTCCTAGAAGGCAGTTAACTAGTTAATGCACAATAAATCCGGATTCCAACCCAATCCTCTTTAAAAATAAACCCATTTACTTCCCTCTCTACCTAATACCAATTTAGATGCTTCTCTGGGTTAAAGGCATCATTTTCATAAGGTGCCCTTTAATAAACAGACCCTCAGAGAAGAAATTTATCATTGTACAGTAAATATACAAGCAAGCATGAGTTGATTACAGCACCTAGTAGAAAAGCATTTGAGGGAAAAGCACTGAAGCTTAAAACAGGTGATTTTGACACAAGTGAGGGACTCAGAATAGATGTGATAGGCCTGGCTGATGAAGCAGGCAGCCACAGCAGTGCAGAGGAGGCCCTGGTAAAGTAAGACTGTTTCAGTGAGACACAGTGAGGCAGAGAATCACTCCACAATTCTCTATAGACTAGCCCTGACATCCAACCATCATTTTAAATGTGAAGTACTACTTGGATCTGATTTTGAGGGTTTCAGTTTTAGGATTTCAATGCTATTTTCACACTGAAAGGTCATTAGAGAGTACATTAAATGGAGATAACTCTGTCTCTAGCTCAGTGTGCTGCTTCTATAAGTGTGCCCTCCTGAAAATAAACTACATCTGGCAACCACTCGTGTGAATTACCTAAATAAAAGACTCACACTGTTAATGGAGCACTTTTGTACTAGAAAAAGAAACCATTAGATTTGATGTTAAAAGAAACTACTACTGTCACTCACTTGATTGATTGCATCTTTTATTAGTTCTTCACTGAATTATTTTATGATATTTCTTTTTAATCTGCTCCCCTTTGTTGGGATATTAAGAATGTATATTTTGAAAGCAGTGGTAAGAAATGTTGAGAAGTATAAAATTCGAGATCATAAAAGCCTTTTCACGAGTAGCATTATGAACAGAGTTGTCATGGGGAGCCCAGAATGTAGGTGTGCATTTCAGGGAGTGAGGATTATGTTGTAAAGGGAAGTGTAAGGATAAATTGGAGCTTTAGGTTTGAGAAAAGAAAGGGAGTCAAGGGAAAGGAAACATAAGTGTGGGGCATTTATCACAGCCATTAACACCTAGGTCTCCTTCAGTCAGGGCCTGCCAACTAATGGTTTCTGAAGTGGTGTTTTCAAGGACCACATGTAAACTCCGCTCAGCAGGGTATGCTATGTTTGAACCCCCTCCCTCTTTTATCATCTGGCAGAGCCTGTGATAAGCCTGGTTCACACATCAGAAAATGTCCTAGGTTTAAATATATGAATATCCATCTCCAGAGTCCCTGGTGCAGTAGGGATAACTGGAGCATCTGTGGATCTGGAGAACACAGGGCTGGTGCAGGATGAGACAGACCCAAATGATGCACACCACAAGCAGCATGAGAGATGAAGAGTGTTACAGAGCTCTCACTATATGTGTGCATAGAGATGGGAGCTCACAAGGCTCTGTGAGACAGCTAATAATCACAGTGATGGGCTGTCAAGATTCTGTTTTTCCCTTTCCTGTTTTGAATACTGACCCTGAACTGGGTGGCATGTTCATTTTCTATTCCTCACCATAGCACATCAAGGCGAGAACAGCCTTGGTTGGTATCTGTGCTAAATAACGAGAGGCCACCTTTGACAGTTGCACAGAACTGCATGCTTGTCCTTATAAATGCTGGCAGAGACACACTGGTAGGCAAGGTTGCTGAGGGCGCCACACAGATGATGCACAGAGGATCTCACACGAGCAGTGAGAATCTCATTAGTAAGGTTCCCTCGTTCTTCCCATTTGGCTGCCTAAAGGCCAATGAGCCCAGCAAAGGTGCTCCCAGGCACAGCAGTGCTTACTGTCTGCTGCACTTGGAGCACTGGCGTGTGCACCTCACCAACCATGCTCAATTCACTAACCAAAAAGTACCCTCAGATCTGAGCACTCATCACTGTTTTAGCTTGAACTCCCTGAGAACAGACCCTGAACCAAAAATTCTAGCAAAGGAGATTTATGTATTGGGGAAAACCGATAGCAAAAGTGGAGGCCACAGGACAGGAAGCTAGAGATGGCAAGAAAATTTCTCCTTCCCCAGATGTGTACCTCCCAGTACCCAGAACCCATGAATATGATGCCATCTACAATAGTAGTACGTGGGCTATTGGAGCAAGCACATATTGCCATCTACAGCACAAAGGATGTTTGATTACAGGTGGAATTTTAAGATTACCCTGAATTATATGGCTGAACCTAATATTATCACCACATTCTTTAGATGTAAAAAGGGGAAACGGAAGTGTATATGAGAGTTGGCAGCATAAGAAAGCTCTGTTACCATGTGCTGTAAGTGTTGATGGCCACGTGCAGGGAACAAAGAGAGACCTGTAGGACCTGAGAGTGGGACCCTTGACAGTCAGACAGAGAAATAGGACCTCAGCCACAGGACTTGAATCTTTCTGCATCTCAGAAGGCAAAGAAGAGAATTCTCCCCTAAAGCCTACAAAATGTATCCAGCCTTGCAGACACATTTTAGCCTGCAAGATCCAATCAGGACTTCTGACCTGAAGAATTACAGTGTAAAATAACACATAATAATTATTCATTGTTTTAAATTCCTAGTTACAATAATTTGTTATAACACCATTAGGAAACTAACACAGGAGCCATCTGAAGCTGTGGTATTATGCACAGCACCACAGATGGTAGCTAGCTCAGTGCCTTTGTCTTAGCCACTTTGGTTATTGCTGAAACAAAATACCCAACACCCAAAGTTAAAGGAGAAGTTTATTTAGCTCACAGTTTGTGGAGGTTTCAGTCCATAATCAGCTGGCTGCAAGGCAGGGTGGCATGGTACCAGGACATCACAGAGGAGAAACAGTTCATGGCAAAGCATGGTAGCCAGAAGGAGCCAGCAGTGAAGAAGCAAAGAGAAAGTGACAACTTTGGCCCTCTTTATGTCCCTTATATTTTATCCAGGCTGCTTGCCCTACAGGTGCCCACACTCAGGGTTGGGTGCCCTTAATCCTAGTATTCACACCATGAATCACTCCCAACATCACCTCCTTAGTCCCAGAGTCACACACACTAGATCCAGCCACCTCTGAAAAGCTCTACCCATGATGGAATGATGCCTTGGGGGTGAGGGACATCTAGATACAAGCCATAACAACCCTGCAGGAGATCTAATGACAAGGTAAGTCACACCTCAGTTTTTACATCCAGGACAGAAAGCTTGATATACCACAGCATCCATCAAGCCTTTTTTAAAGGCCAGGAGTATAGAGTGGTAGTAGATAATCTAATTTTCTAGAAATTTTCCACTTTCTCCATTACAAGAAAGTCTCTTACAGCCTGAGACTTCCAAAAAAGAAGTGAAGATAGCGGCTGTCAGGTAAGGAAGAAGTAAGGTCCAGTGCTCAGGAAAAGTGTGAGTGGATATAGGTGATCCGGGCAGAATGTTGTCTGCTACAGATAGACAGTCACCACAATGAACACACTTTCTCCAAAACCCTATCCTATAAATGAAACTACTGAGTAGTTCAGGAGATGACACAAGCTTTGAAAGCAACAGAGCTGGATAACAGCCCAGCTTTCATTTGGGAACTTCAGTGTATTATATGCTCTCCTTAAAGTTTAGCCTCTAGAGTGGGAAATATGAATTATCCATGGGCTCCTCAAAGATTCAATAAGTGATTGAATGAAAACATCTTGCATGATGCCTAGTAATCAGCTAAAGTTAGTTCTCTTCCTCTTTGCCTCTTGTGACCATGGGCCTCATGAGTAAAACCTTGCATAGGAGAGATTGACACTGAGATTTAAGACGAGTGTCAGCAACTCCCATATTACTATCCTTTCCTCCAGCTTAGGAACGTGCCACCTTCTTCCTGTCTTTCCAAAAACGTCTCTTCTTCAAAAGCTGTGGATACTGAGATTTTCTTTATTTTTATAACTAAGCTTATTAAAGGAATATTCTGCACTCCCTTTTTCTATCATCTCGAGTATTTTCATTTTACCTAGAAGGAACCAGGTCTTGGAGAAGTGAGAACTCATAAGAGACAGAGATAAGCTTTAAACTGAAAACCTGATTCATGCCCAATCTTTTATTTTGCTTCTGGATCTGCTTTCCACATCCACATGAACATTTTCAGTTACCTGAGATGTGCTGAAGATTATTAAGTCTATGTGTCTAGTACAGTATCTCTGCCGAGCTACAGACTAGTATGCTCCTAACCTCTTGACAGAGTCATTCACAGGATTTCCAGTCTGTTGCAGGTCCAACCTCACCCATACCAGATAAAAACCTGCCCCTTCTATTCCTATCACAGCAAAAAGCACCAACTCTGGTGCTGAATGTCAGGCTACTCAGTCTCATTCCCCACATTGAGTCAGTTACAAAATCCTACGAAATCTGAGGCTACAAGAGCTCCAGACCCTCTCTGTCCATTACCAACTATTACAGCCTGGTTTCAAGTCACCAGTATTTCTGTTTGAACTACTACAGTTGACTCTCCACCCTTCTCTCTGCCTTCAGAATCACCACCACCACCCTCAGGTCAATTTTCCAATCCATAAATCTGATTATAGAATGCTTCAATAGCTTACCATTAACTTCATGATAAAATACAAAGTCTGAGTATGGCTGAAAAGGCTCTTTGTGAACTGAGTCTCTGTATTTTGCCAATCTTATAAAGACAGATTCCCATGGCAACCCCCAAGATATTGCAGTTTATCAAAGAGGGCATTTTTTTCCTCATTCTTCTGTGACTTCACAAGCTCTCTCTTTCCTTCACCTGCAGATTCTTTTCTTCCCTGATGACCTAGACCATGCCTACTGCTTAAACACTTACACAAACATGACCAAAGACTTACCTGCACTCACAAATCAAGTGAAATGTCTTCTTTGTGTTCCTACTTGGATTGTTTCTATATGCCCTCTTCAGAATGTTATCACACTGAGTTATCAAACAATTCAAATTTATATACACCTTCTGACTAGGCTATGAACTCTTAAAAAGGAGGAACTGTGTCTCATTCAATGAAGCCACACCAACACTTAGCACACAGTAGGAATTTTTCAGTTGCTGAATGAATAAAACTAAATGAATGGATAAATTAAGAGTATATCATGCCTCAGTTGCATACCTAGACTTCTGGGTTTCCTATGTTACGGAAAACAGACTGAACACGGGAAGAGACAGCACCAAGGAGGTTAAAAGTGCAGTTTGTTACACTGGTGGGCTTGACTAGGATCTCTCCCAAAGAATCAGAGCCCTGCCCCGTGGGGTTTTGTCACTTTTAGGAGGAGATCAAGGGGGAGGTAAAGAGGCAGATTTAGTGCATTTTAATTGGAGGGCTGGGTGACATCATGGGTTGCTGAGGGAGTTTAAACATTTCAGGTTACATTATAAGACCACCAGTTATACAAAGCATGGGTTATACAAAGGAAGAAACATCCTGTTACATTTTAAGTTACATTGCAAGGCTATCAATTATACAAAGGCAGTAAAGACAGGGGTTACACAGTAGAAGAAATGTTCTGCTATCAGGCCTGTTCACGTGGTTTTGGAGGGCATTCTTGGCAGGCTTTATTTAAAATGTTAATTTCCCTTTCACCTACAAACCACTACTGAATGTTTTTCAGGTACGTATTATCCAGATGTCACCGCAGACATTGCTTTTGACACTATATGGCAGTCACAAGCCCAAACACCCCCCAGGAGATGCTCACCTAGAAGTGGTGTGGTGGAGACACTGTCACAGTGAAAGGGGACACAGCCATCTGCAAGCAATGATGTCCATGACAGTAGCTACCGGAGATGTTAGTCAAGGCACTCAAATGACATTTTCACTTTAAGATTAAATCTGACAGGATACTGACATGAAGAGAAGAGATTTCCAATGAGGGCAGAAGAATCCACCATCTTTTCAGGAAATTGGAACAAGGACAGAATTATGTTTTTCCACATAAAAGTTACACAGACCACAGAAGAGGCGATTCAAGCTTCTCTTCTCTTCTTAGACCCTATTCATGTCTTCTTTGGAGAGGAAAAAAAAAATCACAAAACTGAAAGGAAAAGGAAAGGATTGGGCAGAGATTTTTCATTCTTCTGTTTGCTAACTGTGGTAACTGTGGGGGCAAAAATTGCTGCTAGCAACAGTGTTATTATATAGAACATAAAGAATAAAGCACCCTGAGAAGTATCTATTTATAGAACAAGTACTTGGATACCATTGTGCAGGTTCCTATGGATAGCAAGAAAATATGCTTGTTATTGGACAGAGACCAGAAGGAGACCTGGATCCTGGAACTAACCCAGCTGGTGTTACACAAGCTTCCATTTTCCAGTCTGCAAAAGGAGACCTGAGACAGTTGGTCATTAAGGTCCCTTAAATTTCAAACTTTACAGCCCCAGTGATCACTCAGTACAGTGAAGGCTAGAATTCAATTAGGGGATGGCAAACTGATGGATGACCTAAGTGCTTGCATCACAGAAGACTCAAGAATGAGATTAGCTGTAACTTTGATGACATGCCACTGTCATCCTGGCTGCCCTGGGCTAAATAGCAGTGGCTCCACTGCTCATGGTGGCAAGGGATTTCCACCATGGGAGAAGGGAGGAAGAACCATGATCTGCAATACCAACCATCCCTATCCTCCTTCCTCCATCCCTAAACTCTTGAACTCCAGATTACACAATACACGCTGACGGTAGCTTTAGTGCAGACTGGTGAGTAGCGAATCAGTTCATCTTTAAAGCACACCGAGGAGAAAGGAAGGAAGAAAAAAAGAAAAAAAAGAAAAGAAAAGAAAAGAGAAAAGAATTATTTTTTGCATCTGAGGAAGGGAAGGGGCCATTCACAGAGACAAGACCAAAGTTAGAATGAGTCCAATTGTGGTAGAGTTCTGGGAAAAATATTAGGTAACATCCACACAGTTGACCTTCCCACCAACTGGGCTTTAAAATGCCAGTAGGTAGAAACCGTGTGACACTAAAGATGGTACAGATTTTTAAGGAGGCAAATAAGTTTACTTATACTCCTTTTCTAACCATATCCAAAGACATTTGAAATCAGAACATTTTAGGGAACTCAAGGAGTTCCAGAGCCTGACAGTTGTAGACTAAAAAGAGCAAGCAAGCTGTCCTGTTACACTAAGTTCACACATTCTCAACCCCCTGCTTAATGCCCATATAAAAATAAACAGCTCTGGGACCTACAGAAAAGAGTGCATTTTTGTGCCCCTCCCAGTGTGGCTTCTGCTGTCGATGACAATCTTTTTAGTGTGTCTTCTTCCCAACTTCTGTTTGCCCCCTTATTTATGCAAGTATGCATAACATATTTAGTTTTATACTGTCTTTTCCAAAAACTGTCATCCCTATTTTTAGCAGATTTATTTTCACTGTTTAAACAATATATGATAGAGAAGGACACAAAAATACTAGCCAAATGGCACATTGTCCCTCTATAGTGACATTGTTGAACCTGTGGTCACAAAATGCTCTTCAGTGTATTCAACAGGCTGATCAATATGTCAGAAATTGCTCTCCCATCTACCTTGGGCACCTCCAGTCAAAATGATATACTCACCAATTCCTCTTTCATTCTCTCTTTATGATGCCATGATCATTTTCTCTGAAAATCCTGCTGCAGGGATTTACTATTGTTGACATTGCTACGTTTTGTTTCAACTTATTTTAGTATTACTAATATTTGACTTACAACACAAAACCCATGAGGCTGTAGCATGCTACTCAGTGCATACAACTTCTTTTCCCAGGTCCTCTTGCCTGTTCTCTCGCTACCTGACCATAGGATAAAAACCTTCTACACTGCAGTCCTAGTCACTTTCCCACCACTGGGACAAAATACCCATCACTCACAACCTAGAAGAGGTTTATTTTGGCTCAAGCTTTCAGTCTGTGGTTTCCTTATTCCAAGGCAGGAACAGGATGGCAGGGGGACATGGAGGAGGAAAAGGTACTCGATCCAGGGCAGCCAGGAAGCAGACAGCTAAGAGAGGAGCAAAGGATAAAAATACACCCTTCCAAGTCGCCTGCCTCACCCCTTCTTAGCAGGCCCATCTTCAAACATGAGAAGTTGGGGGTCTTTTTAGATCTAGGCCATAAAGACTGGTAGCTACGAATTTGCTCACTTAGGATCTCTTCCTTTCTTCTCTTTCCCTTGCTTTTCTTGATCTCAGCCCCCTGAACCCCAAGTTTCCTTTCTGACACTCAGTCTAAGATCTTGTACCCTTTGCCATGAGGTAATTACTCCTACCCCATGCTTCCACACTTCGCTGATGAACAGTATTCACTTCAGTGGCAGAAGATGCAGCATCTACTTTTATGCAAGCATTAATATAAAGTGATAAGATCCATTCCACAAATCTTATACCAAATAAAGTCTTACTGCTTTATGGTTATAGCTTATATTTGTTTATATTGCTTTTATATATACATGCAGAGATGTTGTATTTAGATTTTTATTTCCTTCCTCTACAATACTTCTAACAAATTTTTCAGTCTTTAAATATGATAAAAGGTAGAATTAAACAGATAGGTTTTTACTGCTATATAACAGGTAGGAATCAACAGTTCAATTAAAAAAACACACACAATTTCCATTAGAACTTTCTTTGGAGATTGGACTTTTTAAAATGGAAAACTTGACAGATAATCAGAAAATTGCACCATAGCCTCACATCTGATTAATGACTCAAATATGAGAGTCATTGATTAGCAAATTTAGTTTCTACAGATTTAGGGTGGGAGAATGTTTATTTGTGAGAGAACATCCGGTACTTTAAATTATAGCTTCTTGGATATTAAATGCTATTAGTAGCCTCTGCATGTCTTGGGCTGTTCAGGCTGATATAAGGAAATATCAAAACCTGGGTGGTTTATAAACAATTGAATTTATTTCTCCCAGTTCTGAAGACTGGGAAGTCCAGGATCAAGATACTAGTGGGAGCCCAGCACCGTGGCACACACCTGTGATCCCAGCACTCAGGAGGCAAAGGAGGAAGATCATTTTGAGTTCACTTCCAGCCTTAGCTACATAGTGAGACCCTGTCTCAAAAACACCAAAAAGAAAAAAGAAAAGAAGATCCTGATGGGCTGATGTCTGGTGACAGCTTGCATTCTGGTTCATGGATGGCACTTTCTCACTGAGTCCTTGGTGAAAGGGGCAACTCAGCTCTCTGGGGCACTGATCCCATTCATAAGGGCTTCACCCTCATGACCTAGTCATTTCCCATGGGCCACACTTCTTATATGGCTCAGTTTCAATGCATATATTTGAGGATAACGCAGAAACACACATTTCAAACAACCAAGACATTCCCACACATGGCCAAATGCCCGCTAAGGGGGATCAGCTACCTTCCATTGAGAAACAATAATGATTTCATGATTCCATTTTAAAAGGTATTTTTAGCAGCTGGTTTAAGGTTCTCGTTATTTATCAAACAGAAAGACAATGAGTTTGATGGTATAGTACTAACGATTTCTAAGATAATAGCTAACCATATTTGAAGTAAGTGGGGCTTATATGATTTGTGAAAGACTATTAGTTGGTTCTTCTCAACCCATTTCTCCCTCCCATTTGAAATAGCATTTATGGAGGTTGGTATAACAAACTAGAAGAAATCTAGATCCACCAATGACCCTGCACGGCAGAGCTGCTCACAGAGCCTCTATCAGCCGCACTCATTTCCTACACAAGTCATTGTATTTGGGGATCTGTTTGTTACAGCAACATAACCTTTCCTTTTGTTTAGCCAGGAAGTTAGCAGTAACATAGAGTAATTATAATGCTAATATGAAATTACAATGATAAAACAAAAATCAATATAGGGAAGCAGAATAATATATAACAATACCAAATTATGATTCTAAGCTGGTTTAAAAATTAACTGGTGGCCATCCAGAAACAGATAGCACCTACTAAACTTCTGCCTCCTAGTACTGTCAGTGAAGCAGTTGACGAAACTCTCACCTGTGTAGCTTGGAAAGCAGACTGACTATATATATGCCTGAAGAGTCTGTTGCTCTAAAGGAAATAATAAGAAACCACCAGACATTTAGGAATCATTATTCTTTACCACTATTAATAAGATTCATAAGAAAAAGAGTAACTCAGACAAGAATTTATCATTTTGAAAGCAAATACAGAGAGACACATAGGCTCATGAGACACTCCTTACCTGAAGTTAGAAATCTAAATCTCTTGAAAAACCAGAAATCAGGAGCATGACAGGATTGGAAGAACAATTGGCTCTCCACTTTAGAATATGAGAACATAAGTCTACCCTCTCTCAAACACCTCCGTAAGAACTCTTGGCAAGAGGTTCATGCAGACAGAAATCATTTAAAGAGAGTTATCTTCCAAGCCAAGAAAATCTTACACCTGTAAGACTAAGTCTAGAAAAAAAATTCTTTATATGATGTCAATAGAAGTAGTAATAACTGAAAGCAAATACAGATGGTCTCTGACTTATGATACTTTGACTTACAACTTTCCAACCTTATGACGGTGCCAAAGCAATACACATTAAGTAGAAATGGTACTTCAGATTTTGAATCTTGATCTGTTTCCAGGAGAGTGAAATGTGGTATGATTTTTTTCTCTCTCAATGAGTAGAGGTAAGAAACCACGTCTCCCAGGCAGCCACGGATCAAAAAGGTAAACAACTAATACCCTATGGTGTGTTGTCACTGTTACATAATGTTAAGTGCATGAAGTGTATCAGTTGCATTTTTGACCTATAATATTTTCCACTGACAATGGATTTTTGGGTCATAATCCTGTCACAAGTAACGGAGTACCTGAAGATGGAAGGCCCAAGTTTTTCAGGAAATTGTGCTACCTGAGAAATCACAAGTCTGGTGAACTTAAGGCAGGCCCTAAGTTGCAAAAACTGTACTCTTCAATATCCACTTCTGGGAAAGAAAAACTGACAAATGACATTTTTACAGAAGACGGATCTGGGGTCCACAGAGGAGAATAGACCTATAAAGGAGGCCTGGGGATCCTAAAAGCAGAAATTGGGCGGTCAGACAGGCTAACTGCATGCTGTATCTGACTGCCAGAGTCATAACTCTTTACAATAACTAAGGAATGCTGTGTTTCCAACTCTTCTATTTTCTGAGTGGAAATTTTTAATGGCAGATTTTTTGTAGGCTAATAAATTGTCTATTTTTTATAGTGACCAGATCACAAGTAACTTCACCAGGCCTACTGTGAGAACTATCTGCCAGATTTCCTGTGCAGTAAAATGGGGGAATTTAGGTGGGTTTCCCAGCAAGATAAGAAGATGGTACAAACTGTGTGCCTAGGTATTTAGGGGGCCAGAGTGGCCCACATGTACTTGTCCCCCAAATCTGACATATTTCATTGTCATCTACCTAGAAATGACAGTTTCCAGCCTTTATAAAAATGTTAGAAGTAATTTTTACAATTTGTAACTAAGAAGTCTTTTGCTCTGGGTTTTTTCCTTTTCCATAAATTTAAACATAGCGTGTTAGCATCCCAGATCCCATCTCAGGCTCCGTCAGTTAAGAGAGCATTAGGTGGAGTGGCAAATATAGCAGAGGATAGAATACAGGTCTGTCAAGACTGGCTTTCATGAAGCACAGCTTCCTCCTCTCTCCCTAGCATGGACTCAATGAAAAATTAAACATTTTACTTCTGGTTCCTTTTGCCATAACCAATATACCATTCACATTTCTGCTCCTTTTTCGGGAGCACTGGAACTTTCTTAAGGCAGGACAATTCCAGGGAGCCATTGCCAAAAACCAAGGAAACCAAGTCACAGAAGTCAAACTAGGAAATTAAACGGATGAAAAATCAAACCGAGATCTATTTTACACATCAGGGAAGGCTCTTATAAAGAGCACAAAGACTTTCTAGTTCTGAAAAGTCTTCCTGTGTCGTACTTCAAGGCCCTGTCTGGGTGCTTTAGTTATTGGAGTAACATAATCTGATTTAACAAACCAATACGTATTTAGTAAGCATACAACCTTTCTTTAGCTTAGAGATAAGAATGAGAGAGGTTACGCCCCTACCTTCAGAGCCACAGTGATCCAGGGAACAGAGACTCCCAGATTAAAAAGGACAAAAATGGAAAAACAGGCCGTCCTGGTAAGTGGATGAGAAGTGAGAATGAAGCTCTGAGATCCAGGAAAAGCAACCTTCAATGGCAGGCGACCGTCTCTGAACACATCCCCATTTTTAGGTCAACAGTCTTTTTACGATGTTTGCCCTCCCTAAGCCTTCAGAAAGTCAATAAGCTGAAATCACGGGGACATAAATTATAAATTGACTGAAGACAGGAGTGCTTTGGAGTAAGTGATATTATTATAAATTTGAAACCTTTATAAAGACATTTCAATGAAAAATTTTTTAAAGCTCCATCTAAATATTTACAAGGGAACACGCCAACTTACAGGTGGATAGGGAACAGTGAGCATAGAATTGTTTGATCCAGTAGGTTAAGTATTAGGTAGGAGATAACAGCAAATAAATTGCCAGCAGATGTTGTTGTTGGTTCAGAGCTGCAGACTGCCAAAGCAGAATAGGCTGCTGGGATATCATGGAATCTAAATGACTTTCTCATTCTGGGTGATTTAATTTCACTGAGTGGAAACTTGCAACTATTTATTATGGAATGCTCAATGTAGTTGAACATTTTTTTTTTTAGTTTAAAGCATTTCTCTATATACAAGTCAGTATATAAATACCATCTGCAGAATTGTCCTCAATGACTGACCCAGTGATGCACTTACGTCAATTCCTACTCTTTTTACTGCCTCTCTTCACCACTATTGTTCAGTGACATCACGACAATCAGCTGAAATCAGCCATGGAAGGAGTAATTACACCATAGAAATTGGCAAACACTACAAATGAGGATTTTTTTTTTCCTTTTTCCAGAGAACTAGTTTACCAGCACACTACTGCAGGGAGTATTGACAGCTGAAACACCTACCCAAGTGAGGTCACAGACCCTCCCAAGAGCATTCCACATCCAAGACTGGTCTGGCTCTGATTCCACATGGCTCTGAAGGTCCACTCTGGTCTTCATTATGATAGCATCTCGTGGTTTGCCTCCTCCTGTACTCAATCCTGCTTCCTCCACTTCCTCACAGGTGTGGATCCAGAGAGCTCCAACCAACACCAACTCCCACCAACACACGCACGCACGCACACGCACACACACACACACACACACACCTCTGCCTCTAAATCTGTTGCTCAGAGAACCTAACCTGGAGCAGAAGGATGAGAAGGATAAAAAAATTTATCAACAAGAGACGAAGTAGAAAGTTAATCATTCTAGAATGATAACTAAACATGGCTTACTTAGTTCTGTATTGTTGAAAATCATCTCTATTCAAAACAGAGGTCAAGCAATGCTCATTTGTTGAAGTTTTTGCTGCTATGGATTTTGTTGCTGCTGCTGTCCAGAAATGTCTTTTCTTGAGGAATATTTTAAAATGTGGTATGGATGTAAAAAAAGTAGAGGCTTCGGTTATTTTTTTTTTAAAGTCAGCATTTGTTTTTACTTGCTTAATTTTAGTAATTTGAAGAGGGATCGCTTCAGTGGCTGTATCCTAAACTCAAAAGATAATTACAAAAAGAGATCAAAGATGATCAAAAGAATCAAACAGAAACTGATTTAACTGACTTTTTGGCTATAGACTACTTTTTTCCCTAATCACTACTTTCAGCTTTGTTTTTTCCAATATTTTAGCAAGTCTTTTGCATTTTAGTTCACACTAAATTATCAGAACAGTGTCTGATTAAAAAAAAAAAACTTGCTTTTATATCACTCTTAAATCTCTTTTCATAGTACTAGAGATTGAACCCAGGGAGCTCTAAGTTATATCCTGAGCCCTGTTTTTGTTTCCTTTCTTTTGAGACAGGGCCTCCTTAAGTTGACCAGACAGCCCTTGAACTTGTGATCCTCCTGCCTTGACCACCTGAGTATCTGGAATCATAGACATGAGCTATCACACTCTCATATTTAAATCTTATCTCTGCCTCAGGCCTCTACCAGCCAAATACCCTGTGGCTACAAAACCTGAGTGGGCAGAGCAAGGTAAATTGGCACCTTAACTCTTACTCAGCATCTCTGAGTGGAGAGGAAGAGGGAACTGAATTCATCCCTCTTCCTCTTTGAGGCTTGACTTCCTTGGGGTGGAGTAGAGGGGAGGCAAGATGGGAGGAAGGGGCAAAGTTCTCCCAACTAAATCTTGGGGTCAGCAAGCTCTGCTGGGCCGGGTGTTGATGCTTTCCTGGCTAACTTCGTGTGGCCCCTGTTCTTTCTGAGTGCCAGAAATCCAAGGTCTGAGTCTTTCAGGAGTTATCTCTCCGAGTTTCTTAGAAGACTCTGAGGGGTCGTCCTACTTCTTGGTTTTCTAAAAAGAAGATGAGTCTGGCTCCATCGGGCCTGCTTTGAGCTCCCAACTTCCAATGTGTAAAACGGGGTCTGTAACAGCTGACAAATACCTGTTAGGAGAAGGAAGGTGGGCCCAACCAAACACTGTCCCTTGAGGCTTTCCTTTCTCTACTTTTCTCTTCAATTGTCCTTCATGTAGTTGGGCTGGGGAGTTAGTGGAGTAGAGTGAAGTTTGGGGCTCATGAGTTACCAATCCCTGATAGAATTTTCTGGCTCAAATTGTTTCTGGCTCTTGGAAATTCTCTCTTGAAAAGCAGGGATGCTTAATGCTTCTTTGTTTCAAGCTTAGGACATTAATCATATAGTCTAAATCAACAGGAAAATCTCATTCAATATCTTTATAATTTTTGATTGGTACTTAAACTAGCTATAAAATCCACACAAAAAGAAAAAAAGAAAAAAAAAGGTTTGCCTGTTATAAAGTCAGTCTAAACTGTATAGTTGTATAGTAAGGTAAAGCAGCTCTCCTGAATTGGTTACTTAAATTTCCAAAGTTACTATTGAATTGATCAAACATAAAAGAAAATTGCTGCTTCATCTCCTGTATTATATGGGAAGAAACAGAATAGTATAACAGAAAATGTTATGATGACTAGAATACCCCCATGACTAACACCTGACAGCTTGATGGAACTTCCTAGTACATGGCTCATGGTTATAGCATAAGTCACTTGAAATTTTCTACAATTATTTTGTCTCAGTTCTACACATTGAATCCCTGTTTACATAAGATTCAGCACAATTTCAGGTTTTATCTCATAACTAGATGCCATCATTAATTTGCTCTCATGTTGTTCGGAAATAGCCCTCTCTCAGACATAGTTTATTTCATATGATTTTCCTAAATAACAACAAATTGAATCCTAGGGGCATGTCCCTCAGAATTCTATGAACTTAAAGAAATAAATAAAGAAGAGAATAGCATCAGCCCAGTTTGTTAGCAACTGTAACCTTGGTCCTCAAAAACATCAACTTATGAAGAAAAAAAAAAAAGCAGTATTGCCAATACAGTTTGGGCTCCCTTAATTTCATGCACTGTGATTTCAACAATTTCTCTATTTCTCATCTTATTTCTATAAAAGTAGCTTCATTTAAAAGCAGGGAAACCACATTTCATGCTCTTCAGTTTCATTAAAGTTATACAAAAGGAGCCCACCGAAAGGAGCCTCTCCTAATTAAACACTTGTAGCCGATGAAAATATTGAAATGATGAATCTGAAAGGAAGCTGACACTATAGAGTCCCCAGAACTTTTTATCATAACGGAAAAAAGGAGCTGAAAAATTAAGATCTGAATCCCAAGATGAAGTGTCACCTATGTCATTATAAAAGTAGAAATGAGGTGCAGCCCGCCGCCTTTTAAGGCATGGGAGGTGACGTGGCGTGGGAGAACCAGAGAACAAAGGAATTTCCTCTGATCCTGCCTTAGGAAAGGCTTGCTGTCGGTCCCCAAAAGGGGCGTTGGTGGCACTTTCTTATGCTTAACTGTGATCAGGGGCCCTCATGCTTGTGAAAAAAGGGCAGTGGCTGGAGGCCGAAGATGCTCTAGGCTGGCTTCAGAGTGCCTTCATCACAATGCAGACTGAGTTATTGAGTGTGCTGGTTAGTGGGCACTTGAGTAAAGTGTTACCAAGAATAAAAGACAGTGAAACTTAACATGTTATTCCTCCCCTCCAGAACCTGTAAAATAAGCTTGTTGATTGATAGATTCCTCTTTCAGGGTAGGAAGAGCGATGGGCATGCTTCTCGGAGGTTCAGAAATGAGAATGCGTTCCAGATGCCTTCCACCCAGGCTCTAAAGGCAGGCAGAGCAGGGTTTAGGAAGCAAAGGCTGTTTGTTCTGACCTTGGTATCTCTTTATTTAAGTGAATTCCACTTCTCATAGCTCAGATTCTCAACTACTTACTAAGGTCTAATAAACAGCTTAAAATTGATTAATTTCATGTGAAACTTTGTGTTAACGTACTTGTTGCCTAATTCATCGCTGTCTTTTTCACTGCCTCATATTATTTTTCTATGGTATTCCTAAGGTGTGCTTTTCAACCCCATTCCTATTAAACTCAAGAACTGATTAGTATTTCATTAGTGATCATTTTTATTTCTGATTTTTTCAATTATTTCAGCTGAGAAACTTTTGAACATTGAGCTCATAAAGCCATAAAAGATTGAGGATCTCTTGTATGTCTGTTCTTTATATTATTTGAACATTACACATATTTGCTCATGTTTAAGTGCACAAGAATCCTCATGTGAGAGAGATGGGAGCATTAGCTTTAAAACTATAAATTTATATGTGTATGCATGTTTATGTATCTATGCATAGATGAAAGAAAGAGGTATCTGTGTGTCTATATATGCACATAACACATGAGTGGGTTACAATAACTCTCTAAAAATCAAAAGTAAATACTGCATATTGGTGACAAAGGTCTAGTGTGCACTTTAGGATGCACTGCACCATATGACCACAAAGGAAGAAAAAGTACGGTTGATGCTCTCTGGAAGTTTACTATGTACAAAACTCCACTCTCCATGCTTTAGAAATAGCTTTTAAATAGGTATTTTCCATATTTTACAGTTTAAAAAGTGGAGGCTTAAAGAGACTCAGGAAGTTTCCCCAAAGGATGTCAGTTATATAGTCTATCATCTAAACGAGGATGTTACAAGAGAGAAAGAAAACACTAACTCTGGTCAGATCGCTAGTACAGTAGGTACAAAAAGGGTTTATTTTGAGCTATGTCACCTACCCAAGGATATAGCATAGATAAGCATCATAGCCAAGCAGATTGTCTTTGGAGCCTGAAACCACAAACACTAAGCTATTCTTAGCAGTTTCTTCCTTTCTCAAGTAGCACGAAATAAATAAGAGCATAGAAGAAACAAGGTTGCATAGAAAGCGCTGTGGCATATTGTATACACGCAATCAAACACAGATGAAAGAAGGCTGCACTGACACATGCAAGCAACTAATTAACTGTGACTAGTATCTAGCTGGGAGAGTAAGGCTCTAAAATCAACAAGTAAAGTGAAAATTGAGTCGAGTCAAACTGTACTTCAAAAAGTCTCACAAGGACCAACACCATAAAAAGCACCAGAGAACTGATTCCAACTGTGAAAACTACAGAGCTCTCCTTACCATCTCTTGCTTTTTCTTTTGGGCTCTTCAGAAGATCTGCAGTTGGATTCTAGGGAGTTTAAATGAGCATAGCATGCAATGTCATTCAGTCTTTCAAGTAGAAGAAAATTGGTGCTCTGAAATTATCAAGAAAAAATGCCAAAGGAAAATAGATTGGAAGATACTTTATTTCTTGGAGGAACTATATTTGGAGTACATGAAAGATAAAGTAATAATAACAATAGGCAGAGAATGGGGATTAGAACATATCATTCTGAGACAACAATATGAGAAAAGACTCTAGGGTCTTGAAAATGTCAATGCCTGGAACATCGAAGTCACAGAAATGTGTAGTTAGTGGCACTCCAGGTGTCGGCTCAGTGGGTTTGGTTCTTGCTCTCAAATCAGTGTTCGGCAACTTGTATTTCGAATCAGATTCATCCATGCAGTTTTCTTAGGAAAGCCATTATCCACCATGATGGAGCTGGCTGTAAAAGCAACAAAAGCTCTAGGAGTAGGAAAGTTCTCCTTAGTTCTGATGATGGATTTGAGATTTGATATGCTGGACTATGGACTTGTGATTTTCTTATATGCCTCTGTGTGTGTGTGTGTGTGTGTGTGTGTGTGTGTGTGTGTGTGTAGGGATGAGGAGATTGTTTTCACATGTAATTCTAAAAATATGTATACAAAAAAATATTCGTATACCTACATAACCTATCTGTTCAGTACCCAGCATAGCATAAGGGTGAAGCACAAGCATCTGGATATGTAAAATCTTCCAGACCCAAAACAGTTACTATTGACAGTGGTGAGCTACTGCAGGTTTTTGTGAACTGACATATATTGTAATAATTTTTCCCAATAGCTTTGTGTGAATGAAAAATGCTGAGAGATGGAGAGTATTTAGAAAAATTCTGCTACAGTTTAAAGACCAGTGGCTTGAGAATGAAAAGAAAAAAATTTCTGACTTTTAACGTCAAATAGTTAAGATTATCAAAAGCAGTTCCTAAATATAGAGTGGCCAGCATCTGATGTTATTATCCACTACCCGAGCCTCCTAGAATAGCGTCACATAAAGTTTAAATAACAGAAAAAAACTGCCAAAATAAAAACTGTTCA
Organism: Cuniculus paca; assembly: GCA_004365215.1. Taxonomy (NCBI): domain Eukaryota; kingdom Metazoa; phylum Chordata; class Mammalia; order Rodentia; family Cuniculidae; genus Cuniculus; species Cuniculus paca. The sequence continues at coordinate 536 of RJWT010015511.1, read as the reverse complement.
AGTAAGACAGGTGAAAACTCTGGCAAGCAGGGAAGTATGCTGCTATACTCTGATGCACATGTGGTATGATCAATAAATATAGTGAATATTTCATATTTTAAAAATTTATTACAAGAAAAGACACATTGCCATTAATCACTCTCAGATTCCTCCACCTTACTTCAAACACACCTCCCCCACCATTCTTGCCATTTTCTGAAGCACTTTTGGAAGTCTTCTCTCATGAGTGTCTTCAAAGGTGCAGTCATGGCTGCCTCAGTGTCCTGAATCAATTCAAAATATTTACCTTTCAGGATCATTTTGACATTGAGAAAGAGCCAGAAGTCACACACTGCCAGATTCAGTGAATAAGTTGGATGACAACATACTGCAATGTTTTTATGAGCCTGTCTTTCTTTTACATGGGGCTCAGCAGCAGCATTCACCATATTTTTGATCATGCTGCGTAAAGACACCCTTGAAAGAGCACTTCCAGAACTACTCCAGAAAGTTGCAGAAATGGTGGGACAATTGTATTAGAAAAGAGAGGAAGTTTT
>RJWT010015510.1:0-20393 GCA_004365215.1 Cuniculus paca | reverse complement strand
ATAAGGAAAGGGTATCTACTTTCACCAGTTTAATTCAAACCAGGCTGTATAGTCTACCCAGTTTAAGAGAAGGAACAAAAGTAAGAAACATAGAAATTAAAAAGGATGAATTAAAACTGTATCTATTTTCAGATCACATAGATGTGTATGTAAAAATTAAATTAACTCCTCTAATAAACTTCAATAAGTGAATTTCATAATGTCACAGGCCACAGGGTCAACAAAATCTATATTATATACTATAACAAGCAATTGGAAATAAAAGAAAATTTGAAAACCAAACCATATGCAAACCAAAAAAGAATTAAATCCTAGGGGCAGTGTAGGAACAATATTGCATACCTATACTGAAAACTACAAAATACTCCTGGCAGAAAATAACAAAACTTCAGAAATTGTTTTAAAAAACCAATATTGTTAGGCAATTAGTTTGATTGAACAAACTTTTAAGTTAAAAATGCCCAGTACTTATTTTGTAGAAAACTTTGTACCTTGATTTAAAAACATAATTCCAAAATATCTTGATAAAAAAGACAACTTTAGAGACTAAGTGCAATGTTAAATTTACTCTACTAGACTTCCTGTGTGAACTCAAATCTACAAATGAAACACATAAGAAATCAGAAAAGTGGTTACTAGAAGGACTTTTCAGGGAAGGAAACAGAAGGAGCATTGTGAGATGGACCACATCAATTTGCAGTCTTGTTCAACTACAGTAGACCTTGCACCTTTCTATTAGTCTAACTCAATAATTAAAAAAGAAGTAAGCAAATAATGAACACAGTTCATGTGGTTGCAGCTGGTACTTGTAATTACCTTTTCTACTCCCCATTCTGTATTCCCTTGGTCTTCAACAAGTCACTATCTGCTGGTGCATACAAGATCAACGCCAACCTCAGCTGGTCTTGGTTCTTTTCCTGGCAGGGTGACCCATACTTCCATTCCTGAAGGTTCTGGGTCATCTGTCATCCTCTCTGGATCTGATTGTTGTAGTTTACTAACAGAGCACGTTAATACTAGGAGGTGCTTCAAGGGTTTCTGCACTCCAAATATATTTTTCTTTTCCTTCAATGTGAAGTAATAGTTCAACTTCCCCTTAACAGTCTGGATCAGTCACCCCTGCCAACATCTTCACTCGTTTGTTAACTTGGTTACTGAGAAATATGAGTAGCCCAAAACTACCAGGGGGAAGTCTTAGCTTCTAGTTCAGTGGAATCATTGTTGTGCTTTCTGATACAAGCCTTCCCTCTCTGGAACTATGACTTGTAGTTCAGCAGAGTTTAAAGTCATAGGAACTTTATACTTACAGCAAGCAGAAATTTTGCTAGTGGGTCACTAGAGGAAATAGTGAGTGGTACCATTCCTACTTCCATGCCTAGATCTCTGGACCCGTGAATCCTGGCTATGGGCAACAGTGCCATACAGTGGACACTGATTTAAGAGTCATTAATCACATAGATAAGTTTTGAGTGACATCCTTCCTTTTTTTAAAACTCTGCTAGATTGCTTTCTTGCTACCTTGACTTGGCCACTTTTAATCTACTTTTGATTGAATATGAGGAAGAAGAGACTGTTCTCTACCTTACTGAACCACTTTATAAAACAGCTTCTAAAACAAAGTAGACTTTTGTGTTCCTGGTGGAAGAACAATGGAAACATCCAGGTGCTAAGTGCAGTGCTTGGAACAGTTACTACTCAGTGTTCCCTCCAAGGGGACTCTGCTACACCACTTGCCTAGGCACAGCTACAAGCGTTGCCTCTGTGGAGCCGAATGTCAAAGCAGACAGTAACCGCAGTGAGAGCTCTCCGGCTAGGGGCTGAGGGCAAATCAAAGAACGCAGCACAAGACTTAAATGTGGAGTAGAGTAGGGAGGTGCACAGTTACTTTGAGCAGAGCAGTACTCAAAATTAACAGCTAATCAAAATTACAGAGTGAACTGAAAGATATTTTGCCCCCCAATGTTTTGTTTTTAGAAAAGAATTTTACAGTTAAACATTTATATTGGCCTGCAGCACCAGGAAAGTTTCTTGGTGATTTTTCATTATTTAATGCATGTCATTGGTGGTGGTCGGGTGCTATAGATCACCACCAACACTTTTATCCCTGGCCCGTGCCTATTTGTAGCAATATCCTTAAATCATAGTTATTGGGTCCTTTAGGTTTTCCTTCACAAATCTTAAATATGGGGGTCCAGTTCCCTTACTTCTACTCATGTTTTCCTTTGGACCATTGTTATCTCAGATTAGACTAGCTAACTGTTGCAAAAGCTTCTTTTTGGAAACCCCTTCTTCTTTTTGGGTAGGGAATATTTTGTTGGGTCACAGACAGTCTGTTCTTTTAGCCTGGCTTCTCTCTCTTTTTTAAACCTGTCCAGGCTTATGTTTTAAATTAAGCATCACATTTAAATGCCACAATAAAGTCAATGCTGCTTTTTTTTTCTTGGGGAATTAACATTAATGGTAGGAAGATTTTGGCGATCAACCTAAAGGAAACAACTAAAAGAGAAATCTAAAATATTCTTTATCTTGAATGCTGAATAATGGGATCCTTTGACTTATCCCATCTAATGAACTGGTATCCAGACTACGTGCTTGGTGAGCTCCAAGAAGTATAATCCATTATAATAGATGCCAACGGGAGAGGGCATGTGCTGTAATATGATTTCAATTTGCATTTAAAATACTTCCTAATTTATGCTTCCTAATGGTGGGCTGTTTCCTCTCCGTGGACTACAGAAAAGCCTTTGTCAGACAAGGAACAGTGGACAGAAGTTCAGCTCTTCTTTTGGGCATGTTGTTAGAAGAGTATCAGTCATAGGGCAGAAATGCCTTTAGAAGAAATCCCCACTGGGTCCCATGGTCGCTTGGTATGTGGACGTTAATTCAGGATTAGTGACAGGAGGTGGTTGACTATGAGCCTGAGAGAGGAACTGACTTCTCTGTGGTCATTGCAAGGGAATCATGGAACTTAATGTTTACTAACTGCTTACTGAAGAGGCACAGAGAACTGGAAAGAGACAACAGCCCAACAGGAGCCTGAGCTCCAGACAAAGACTATTCCAAGTGTGGGGATTTACAAGTGGTGAAATGACTCTCGGGGTTCGCACCTGCTACACAAATTGTCCTGAGAGCACAACCTTTCACAGACCCTCTTACTTTTTCTAGCTGGAGTCAAGTGATGCCTGCGGGGTCTTTCATTGCCCATCTCTCTCCAGGGAGATCCAGAGAAGATGAGATCCATTTCCATGTCTGCTTCAGTTCCTTACCTCCCTCTATACGCCCTTAGCCTCACCTCATCCACATAGCCAGGCACCACTGGGAGGAGGCAGAGGGAGCAGACAGAGCCCAAACAGACTTCTTCAGATTGAAAGGAAAAAGAGGATCTCATCATATGAGACACTACTGAGGTACACTACACTGGAAAGTATCACTTTTTTATTGTTCAATGAGTAGAGACTTATAGAAAAGATCAAGGCAATTATATGAGATAAACAAAGCTACATTTTCTTGTAATGAAGCTGTGACCTGACTATACACCTGTACAAATGAAAAATAAAGTCTCTATACTGGTAGGAAGTTTGCTGTATTATTTACACAAAAATTTGGCCTGTAGGTTAGCAGATGTTTTTCTTAATTTTTTTCTAGAAAGGGAGTGGCTAAAAACATGCACCATGGAGCCAGTTTCCATATTTCTAAACTGAGGACAATACTCACATCTACGATACACAGGATGGTGAGAATTTAATCACTTAATGAGCATAGGATACAAAATGAAATATCTCCAAGTAAGCACTCAATAAGTATTAAGAACCGACATTTAAAAAGTAAATGTTCTAGGAGTTTAGCTCATCAGAAACTCACTGCAGTTAGGGAAGATGAATAAAGGACTTGTCAGGCATCGGAGCTCAAGCTATTCTTTTAAAAAGGGAAGATCCATGGAGGTTAGGGTTAGCAGAGATGAGTTTCCCTCTACTTCACTGAGTCACATAGGTTGGTGACAGTAAATGTTCTTCAAGTAAAAGAAAAGTGCCATACAAGTCTTTAACAACCTACATACACACTACCTTCTAAAAGAATGTCCTGCATTCCATTTTATCCCACTCATCTGTCCTCAGAGACTCAGAAATGATGAGAAGTCCAGAGATTTCAGCAGGTTTATAGAAATTTCAGGAGGCTACACCCTTGCACTGTTAAGAGTCAGCCTAATTTGTCTGAGGGTATCTCAGACCGTAGAAATTTCCTTATTCCTAGGTTTGGTGGTTCTCACATGCCTCACTCCTGGAGTCCTATCCCTTTACACAAGAAAGCAGAGTATGTCCACAGGCAAGGTTACCTCTCCTGAAATCTCTGGTGTTACGGTTGATACATTGCATCAACTTGAGCAGTTTAGAAGTTTAACTGAGAGACTCAGCAAGCAGCCAGGGTTCTTACTTTGTAAATGTCCTCATTCCGTGCAAAGGAGGGCAAGGAGATTTTGTAAGTGCTACACCCACTCTGAAGGGAGGGGGGTGGCCTGTGTCCAATATAAGGGAGGAGAAGAGGCTTGCGTTTTCTCTTTTGTTCTGGCTGCTGCCTTAAAGTGCTGACCCTGTGCCACACCACCCTGCCTTGGAGCCAGCTGATTATGGACTGAAATCTCCAGAATGTGTAAGCTAAATAAACCTTTCCTTCCTTCATTTTGGGTGTCAGCAATAAGAGAAAAGTAACCAAGACATCTGGAAAGATTGGGAACATAAATAGAATAAATACATTAAAATAAGAAGAACAGTTGAGGTTGTGTCATGTTCCTTCATCATTACTTTTGATGGTTTGAACTCTATCCTGTAACCATATGATGAATGATTGTTGAATGCATCTATGAAAGAATGTGGAAAAGATAAGACTTGTGAATTCAGTACATTAAATAGTTCTCATGTTGGTTCAACTCACCTGTGTGAGTATACACTCTGGACAAAGAATAGGATACAGAGCTGTGATCTTTAGAGGTCTTTCAGTTTGCTCTGCTTTGATCTGGGCCCTGTAAATGGAAGCCAATCACCCTTTCAGTGTGTTCTTTTTCTCCAGAGTCCAGCAGAGAGTTTTCAGTGGCCCCTCTGTGCCCTGTTTCTTGAGTCCATCATTCTTCCTGTCCAGTCATTATTCAGTTCACTCCAGCTCCAGATTCACATCTATTTGATGATCTGTTTGGACCTATTTATCCAAATTCTTGCCCTTACTTACCACCTGCTAAATCTAAACACAGACATTTCCCTTGAATAGTGGGATGAGCATGAAGAAAATCATGAGAGATAATTTTGATAAGCTTCAGGACTCGGTAACCAACTGAGTGGGAATTATGAGCATTTGTGGCACCAGTGCAGTTTAGGAGCCTGCATCCTGACTGATGGAAAATATTTTGGTAAAAACAGAGGAAAGTCAGGGAGATAGAAAGAGATGATGGAGGTTGGTGAAGAGAATAACTAGTAATCTGATACAGGAAAATGAATAATATTTTTACTTCCTGTCAAATTTTGATGAATTTTTTTATCCATACATAAGTTCCTTTCATAAGGTAATTATTTATTATAAAAGTATGAACTAATTTATAAAGGGAGGAACTGAGATTAAGTGAGCTTAAATGATTGCCTAAGATTTCACTACTACCAATTAGTAGACACGAGCTTTTATTTCACTTTGATTCATTGATCGACTGACTTTGACAGCTACTTTCCCATGTAGACGAAAGGAATGAATGGCTCACTCCCTGTTGCAACATTAATTCAGATACACTACCTACTTGTATAAAGAGGCACACGTATATACTAGGGCACAACTCAGGAAACCTGGTTTCCACTTTAGAGTCTTGGTTAGTTTTCCATCACTGTGACAAAATACCTGAAATAATAAACTTAGAAAGAGGAAGATTTATTTTGGCTCAGGGTTTCGGATGTTTCAGTCCCTGGTTGCTTGGCTCTGTGGTTTTTGGGCCTATGTGAGTCAGTATATCATGGTGGGAAGTGCATGATGGAGCACATTTGCTAGCCTCAGGACAGCCAGAAAGACAAGCAAAAGAGAGGAAAGGACCAAGGTTTCAGTAGCCCTTTCAAGTGACCTAACTTCCTTCTACCATGTTCTACCTCCTAAATGTTCCATCACCTCCTGATAGCACAACAGGCTGGTGACCAAACCTTCAATGGATAGACCTTTCGTGGTCATCTAAGAGTCATAACAGGTTCTAAACATCAAGGATGTGATGTGTTCACTTCTTGCTGTTAGCATGATAATTCTAACGTAGTCTGTGACATGACCATCCTGTACTCTTATCTCCAAATCTTCCTATTCCAAAAGTCAAAGATTCAATAAACAGGACCCTCAATAAATGTCATATGGGGAACAGTTAACATTCAAGATGGAGAAAGATTCATTTCTAGGACTGCAAAAGACTTCCTTGCAGGTCTAACATTGTGAAGATTCGAATAAACATTCAAAATCCTATGTAGGAGGGAAATGCATGAGAAGCGAGTGACTTGTCCCCAGTGAGCCCCCAAGTCAAAGGAAGAACTCGACTCACAACCCAAATCAGAATTTAGATTCCTACTTTTAACCCCAGGAACTCACAACTACTGATTTGCTAGGCATCAAAATGAAAACAGCTGGAATCTATTGATGTTTGGACTCTGTTTGGAATTCCTTTGTTTCTAATGCATTCTGAACGTATTTTTGAAAGCTTTCTTAATAACTAGAACACTGAGAATGCTTTCTGTGGGCTGTTGGTAAATGTGGGGTATGTGATACACATCTGTGAGCTACATGATGAAGTATTTTGTATTGTGTGCCTCATATTTATCATCTTTTGAATCTCATGTTTTGAGGAAAAATGGACTGTGCCCTAGGGTCTTGTGTGTTTGCCGGTGGTGTTCAGCTTGTTTAAATTATCAGATGGTTTTACTAAATTACAATTATCTTTTATTAAGGCCAAAACACAGTTTGGCTTACAGCAAGCCTCATCTGGCTGGTGAATCATAGAGACATGACTTTGATTCAACGATAGATTACAGAGAAGGCATTCATTTATGGTCATTGAAACCAACCCTTTTGGTATTTCTTAATAGCAGTAAAAAAATGAAAAAAAAATTTGCAATGTCTGAAAGAGTGCTAATTTAACCAAACTTTATGCAAATATTTGCCATAACTCTGAATTATATTTGTTTTAAAATTTCATGGTTTTCAGAGGTTCTTGCAGGGTGATGATTTCACTCATATCTTCAACTGAAGAACAATTTTTAATTGAGAAGGAAATCTTCTCTCCCTCTCTCTCTGTCTCTCTCATTATCTGCCTCCTTTTTTTTTGGTTTTTCTCTGTCTTTCTTTATTTTTCATTTATTTCTTCTCATTTTTTGATGAATAGCAGCTTCCTGTGTATATAAATAGTGTCTTAGAAGAGAGACAAATATTCCTCCACAGTTAGCTCAACTAGCCAAGTTAGTCCTGGCAGTGAATGGAGATGTGAATTCATTCCTGAATCAATTATTGTGCAAACATGCTCTGGAGAAGACTTTCAATTCTCATTATGTAGTTTTTATCTCACATAGTATGCATATGTTGAAAACAAACTAGGGAAGACATTGCAGTAGGTACAGGAGGGAAAAAGAGTGCAAAATCTAATTCTCTTGGTAGAAAACCATAATGTAAAACATCAGATGAGCATGGAGGAAAAGTCCAGTACTGTAACACCAGCATTCTGGGAAGCTGAGGCAGCAGGGTAACAAGATAGTTCAAATGTAGTCAGAGCAACCAAGCACCATAGCAACACTGTCTCCAAAAAAAAAAAAAAGTACATAAATTAATAAATCAATTTAAAGGGCTGGGGATGTAGCTCAGGGTGAAGGCTCTGGGTTCAATTCCTACTACCAAGAAAAAAAAAAGTCATGAGCTACAACAAAACCAAATGCCAGATAGTGGTAGGACTCAGTTCTACAATTATTCTTACTCAGTGGTGAAAAACTTTTTTAACATAATATTAGGTGAAAATTAGAATTCTAGTGCACGGTTTTTTGTTTTTTTTTTTTTGATATTCACTGATGCATTACTTTTATTTGTGAAAAATTAGGGAGTTCAATATCTAATAATGGGAATAAATAGTGCACGGTTTTTCCAAGCTACTTCAGTCTGCTGTTGGATTTCCTTCTCGCTTGGACTCACGCTGGCTGTGGCCACTGTCATCTCCCTGGCTTGGTGCAGTAGGCATCTAATTTTCACTTTTGTATGGAGAACATAAATGACCTTCTGGCCTTTGCAAGGCTCCTGTCAGATTTCTGGGTGCCTAGTACCTCAGAGAAGAACTGAGCTGAAATTAATCCTTCCCAGGACCTCTCATGGGCTGTGAGGGGTTCTAGGATGTTAAGCACCTTCCCTTGGCCTTGCTTCAACTATGGGAAACTCAGGACCCATAGGGAGCCTGACCAACACAGCTCTTTGGAAACCAGAGTTTGCTGTGACACTATCTCAACTGCTTTTCCATTTCTTTGCTCTTTTCTCCTCCGACCAATCGGCTCTGACTAGATTCCTCAATGTCCTTACACTCTGCAAACAGACAGGAAGCAATCCTGAGTTTCTTACATTCAGCATCACCAGGAAGATGGAGCGAGCTTCCCCTAGCTGCTTCCTGACCCTCCAGTGGTTAGGAGGAAGGGAGGCCTAGCACAGTGCACTCTCTTTCTCCCTCACACATCCTTCTGGGCCTCTCTCGTGATGCCTCTGTGGCAACTGTCCCAGCGGTGACAGAGGACTCACTTGCCAATGTCGCGTGCTGGGTAGGACGCTATGAAGTGTAGTGGTTTTTATTCTCAATTGAGAACTGTTTCCATAGCAATCCATGCTTATGCAGATTTTCTGTCAGAATTAGAGCGGAGCTCAGTAGGGAGATGAGTGATGCAGAGAGAGACCCAGCCTGTGTTACAGGGAGCGAGAAAGGGAATCCACCATTGATATTTCACATGACTGAGTTACCATCATAATTTCTTGGCATTCAGAGGTAGGATGCTCTTCAATTCTAATTTGCTCGGTAGCAACATGCTTTATTTGTCTTGCTATGGTACATTCTTAATTGGGTCAACCTTTCATTTTTGTATTATCCTGGATTGGATGACACATGACATGACCGTTCAAAAGACAACTTCATGAGGAAAATAGAGTTTATCTATAGATAAAGTTTAGAAAATTATTTTCAGCTTAATTATTTTCAACCTAGCAGGACCGAATATTTATTCTGGGAAAGACTGAGAAGACCCTGAGTCTGTTTTAGAGATCATCAGGGGCGATGAGAGCCACCTTCCAAGGGAAGAGTAGAGGAGAGAATGTGTAAATTATTTCAATTATCTAAAACTGACTCCCCAGATCATTCCCCGAGCATTACACATACATTTCACAAGACTTCGATCTTTCATTATCAAGAGCCAAAACAGACTGACTTAAATGACAACATAGTCAAGTGGATGCTAATCCACAGGTTCCTTAGGGAAAAAACACTCAAACTTCACATGGCCACACTTTTAACCTCTCTCCCCATGCTATCAGTCTATATTTTTTCATGTGTCTATCTCTCTATCGCTGTACTACTTATGGTGTGTCTGTTTGTCTCTTTTGGCTAAAGGCTGCAAAATCTGCCCTTTAACAGATGCCTAGGAACACCTGGGGTTATTTTCCACTTTATCTTTTGTCTTATTTTCATATCCAGATGATTATCATGGCTTGCCTATTTTTATCCATTCCTATGTGTCTATATCAAAAACAGAGCCGTGGTTGTAGCCCTCTTGTCAATAGACCCAGATCAGGTTTGTTTGATTCAAAGCGAGTAGAGTGGAAAGATGCATCCCTGATTATCTCTCACATGGATCATTTACAAAGGCATCCCAATTATGCTGTTTACTTACTGCCCTTATTACATTCTTCACACAACCTGCCTCTATAATATATTTCAAAACAAAAGTCTTCTCATCTTAACCTCTTGCTTAAAAACATTTAGAGCATTGCAAATGTAGAGAGTAGCAGTTCTCAAAATGTGGCCTGAGATCAGCAGCTTTCTTCAAAAATGCAGTTTCTCAGACCCCACCCAGACTGGTCTGGATTAGTGTCTTTGAACTCAGTAAATCCATGTTTCAGCAAATTATCCATATGATTCTGACACATACTCCAATTTTATTTTATTTTTCAGTTTTTATTATATATTAGTGCATGTTAGCAGTCCACAACGATTACATTTCTTATGTAGAATTTGTCCACGTGCATAACACATCTCATTTCTTTTTTCATCCCCTTCCCCTTCTCTTACTTTGCCCTTCCCTAAACAAAAATATTCCCCTAAACAATTTCGCCTAAACTGTTTTTTCATTGTCCTTGGATGCCAACCCATTTCTTTCACTCCATCTCCTGATCTTGGGTCACGTTTCTTGTTCTTCCTTCCTGACACTGTGTTCCTGAAACTTCTATATGTCTCCACAACCATTCTATATCTTTAGGATGACCTTTTCCTTTGGGTCATCCTGACTATCCTTCAAAGTCAAACATACTTAAGAACTTCTCTAGTTGTGGAGATGGCCTCTGCCTGCCTCCTTCAAGTTCAGAGGAGTTAATGTCTCCCTCCTTTGTCCTTTTGTAGTCCTCACAAGCACTTCTATTCCAGAGCCCATTGTGTACTGCTAGTTTTATGTCTGTGTACCTCCTCTTCTGTGAAAGGGCAGGCTCTATCTTCAGAAAGGCATGGATTAGTGAGTCGGGGAACGAGGCAGATCCATTTTTCACTCCAAGGATGTCTCTGCTAATGCCATCAGAGCAAAAGAAAGGGAATCAAAGAAGATAACTCTCATTCTCCTCCAGTTCTTTGGTTCATATGGATATTTGTATTATTTTTCAGGTCTCCATGGTGAAGTGCATTTAGGCAATACTGGCTTAAAGTAGGTTGCATTGATATAGGATGTGTCTGAATCTCAACTGTGCTGCTGTAAATTGTCACAGAGGGGAATATGGAGCTTTCCCAAATTTATTTGATCTTACAAACGTGTTCTTTATGGAACACATCATTGGTTTCATATTTGGGGAAAACATATTTTGAGAAATTCTAAGTAATAGATTTGTGTAATGGACATTGTGCCTCTTTCCCTATAATCTCTTCTCATCCTTTTTTAAAGCAGGCGTATAGACAGGGCGGAGATCTACTGAACTCTGTTATTAGCAGTAATTTAACCAGCAGCAAGAGGAACACTGCAAATAATGATTACTCATGTATACTTTGTACAAATTTTGGTGATTCATTTTGCTGCTTATTGATTAAAAAAAAAAGACCAAGATTCATAGATGACTACATGTGTCAGGCTGCAGACAAAAGAAGCAAGTGGGGAGGAATCAAAGTGGGTAACCTGCCCTAAGTCTGGGACCTGGGAGGGATTCAGGTCTTGTGGATACCACAGACCCTGGAAGAGAAAAATAACTAGGGGAGGCACTGAACTATTTCAAGCAGGGAAAACTGACTTTTTTTTTAAAAGACAAATTTATTTAAATATCATTTACTGTATTTTGTACCTATGTTACCTAAATAAGTGGAGATACATTCTTTTCTATGCTCAATTTTATTTAACAAATTAAATCTTTGCCCATCTCAAAAGTTAAAAAAAGAGACACCTAATTTCAACTTGCGTTTCTTGAATTGGAAGATGATTTTTCTCTCATCTTCATGCATCATTTATTTATATTTTTCTAAAATAGCTGCTTATGACCATTGCCTAATTTTCTGGTTGAGAGCACATGTTTGAAATCTTATTCATATTACATATTTGTAAGATTTATTTGTGTATTATAATAAAATAAATGCACTTTAGGTCTCTTATATGTACTCTTCTTTTAATGTGGATTTCTTTTCCTCTACCACTTCAAACAATTTTGAAATAAAATAATCTTTTCCTATGTAGCTGGGGGTGTTGTATACTTCTTATAGAGATATTTATAGTTTTGGGACTATCCAGAATCTGGACTCTCTTCTTATAGTTTGTAACTCCAGATTATACAAGTTGTGTTTTCAGGCAGACCTCAGAACTTGCTTCTAAAACTGAAGTTCTGACAACTGGATTTGACTTTCCAGTTTTTTATGCCACCAGAACGCCCATACATGGCTTGGAGTCAATGACTCTCCCACCTGGGAGTGTGCATCAGGTGCCCATGAAGCTAACATGTAGGTCCACAGGAGTGGCAGGGCTAGCCTAGCAGCCACAGCGGCACGCTTAGCTCTGAGTCATGGGTCGGGTGGCAGTGGTGCCACAGGGAGGGTCCATGCCCAGAGCCTGTAGCAAGGTGTTGCAGATGCCTCAGCCCAATGTCCCCAAGATGAGATATTCGAATTTACATGCTGCTTCCACAGAGTGACTGTGGGTTTACTTTGACCTACTCTTCCTAGGTTCTTATTTTCCAAGCCTGTGTGTCGAGCTCACCCAGTACTTCTCCGGATTTTCATAAATTCTCTTACAGCCTCGATCAACTAGCTAACCAGGTGTTTTTTATCTTTGTTATTATTGTTACTGTTGTTTTTATTGGCAAATAAAAACTCTGGCCAGTACATTTTTCCATTTAGTCTTTTGGGATGTGTACTGATAACATTTTCTTCCACTATTTTTATAGTTCACTTACTTGATTTTTAAACTTTTATAACTTAAAGTCATCAAGTTTATTTGGAAATAAGAAATAAGGCAGGGAATCAAGCATCTTTTTCTTCTTTCATTTTGTAACCCCAAATAGCTAGACATTGTCCTGGCTTCTCTTATTAAACATCCTATTTATCAGCCACTGATTTTGAAATGCAAATATATACAGAATTCCAGAGATAAGGCTGTACTCCGTTCTGTTTCATTGACTTCTCTGTGTATTCTTGAAACAAAAAAAAATTTTTACAGCTTTTTCATTCATCTTAATAAGGTCAGTCCCATATATTTCTCACATGTTGTAGAATTCTTATCAGATTATTTTTTAGATGAGAAAGAATATATTGCCAAGTCCTTAATGAATTCATGTAGTTGTTTGTATTAAATTGCATTCTCTTGGCACAGTAAAATAATGAAGATCTGAAAAATGGACATTTGTCTAAAGGACACAGGATGACTCAATCCTATGGAGTTGTCCTGTGTAAGAGTCAGGTAAGACTTTTCATGTATTTCCATTTAAGGACAAAGTAAGCTTAGCCAGATTTTTCTGGAAAGAATACTTTTCCACATTTCTATCTCTCTCCCCTCCTTCATTCTGTTTCTAATGACGCACTCACCAATTTTTAAAAATTATGTGTGCTGCAATCCATCACTGTCACTGTGTCTGATGCTCCTCTGGTCCCCTGTTTGGCCAGTGGGAGCCTCTGTCACCTGCTCCTGTGTCCTTTTGAAATGACTCCATTAATCATAGAGCACTGGCCTCATAAATCCTTTAGGCTGAATTCCTACTATGGGCGGGAAGCTGAATTACGTATAATTAAATTACAGAATGGAATGAAATGAAACTGGCTCCCTTATCACCCTGCCTTATATCATACTATACCTAGCAGCCAATGTTTGTCATTTATGAATACTTTATTCTCTTACATCCTATGGTATAATATCAGCATGTTACAGACTCCATATTTCTGCTCTTACTATGATTTCATATATCCAAAACACTCAACAATAATACTGCTTATCTTAAAGAACTTTGAGACTCACAGAGCCTCCCTTCCCTGGGATTTACCCTGTTTGAGGTAAACTTGGGGCCCAAAGACTGTCTCTTTGAGCAGTTTCAGCTGGAATAATCCAAAAGCTATAACTTATATTTATACATGGTGCGGAGATGTATTGTACAAAACTGGCACTTGGTTGTACAAGATTTGATAAACAATGTTGACTCCCCAAAATTCTAAGTGGATATTGTTTTTAATTCATTTTAAATGCTAGCCAAAGTACAATATGCCATAATTTAAAAATCTATCAGTAGAAAAGAATTTTTAGTGAAAAATTCCTTGCCTCGTTCTTTTCCCTGCCTCATTGTTTTCCACCTCCAGATCTGTCTCCAGAGGAAATAGGGTCTGTTTCTAATAATTTAGAGCATTATACTCTCTCTCTAAATGTGGGGTTAAAAGTGCTTTTTGATTTATTAATTTTAGACATACACCTTGGCTTCTTGCTTCCTTTTCTCCCTGCTTCCTAGGTTCTCTGCTAGATCGGTTTGTAACTTTAAGCCACATGGTTGTATTATTTGGCCAGTGCTGCCATACAAAGTGCCGCAAGGGTAGTGGCTTAACTATCAGATATTTATTGTCTCAGAGTTCTGGAGACTGGAAATCCAAACTGAGGATATCATCGCCTCCAGGGGTCTGGATCCTTCTGAGAGCTGTGAAGGGACAACTTGCCCAGGCCTCTATATATGGCCAATACCCATCTTTCCCACACAACTTTTCACATGAGTTGACTTCTGCTGATGTGTCACTGGGGCTTAATTATCTCTTTGTATAAAGACACTGGTCTTACGGTACTATGACCGGCTCTAATTGCCTCATTTTAAGGTGATTACCTTATTTCCAAATGAAGTCATGTTCTGAAGTCTTAGGAGCTAGGACTCTAATATTTTTGGACGGGTCACAATTCAACCCAAATAATGATTATATTTTTATTTCCTGTACCATCAAGTTTAGAAGTTCTGTCTGGTTGCTATTGCGTAGCATGACACTGTTAACATCCTCGTCTTTCTCCTAAATTCTCCTAAACCTTTGTTCTTGCCCACTCTGCTTTCTGTAGTTTACTTTTAAATTGCCTGTGGTGATTAAATTTATGTCCTGTTCTATAACCATTTTAAGATTTTCATGCTGTTGATTCCAGAAATTGAAATTTCCACAAGAACGTTTTCATTATTGTGATCACAGAAAAGTTATTCATTGTATACGTGGCTCCTTCATCTTGGGCTTTTTAGTTGTGAGGGAACAAATTACTGCAGTGTAAGTCACTCGTCTGGTTTTTTGTTTTGTTTTGTCTTGGTTTGGTTTGTTTGTTTGTTTGTTTTGCAGCCACCTAAGCAGATTGGCACTCTACTTTCTCTGGAGTTTTGTCTCTGAAAGTGTTGGACCTCTAACTCCAGGTGAGACACTTCCTCCCAGCCAACAACACAACCGATGTGGTAGATTTTCTAACCTTTTCTTACCTATGTAGCAGCCAGGAAATCCGTAAACCCCACCTCCCTTCCTGGTTTTCTCTCTTGTCTTACTGACATACATCCTTTTGTATCTACCCTGGAAAAAGAAATTTTCATGATAAAATTCCTGAGGCTCCGGATGTTGAACATATCCCCTTTTTGCCTTCATACTTTACTCATTGTTTCAATAGGTAAATAATTAAAGATGGAAAAGATTTTTCTCTTGGAATTTTTCCTTAATTATCTCTGAGAAAAATATACATTTGTATCTCACTGCTTGATAGAAATTCTGTGCATTTATTTTTGTTCATTTATCTTTGTTGTTTTTAAAACTGGGAGACTTTATGTTCTATTTCCTTTTGGTGTTTTTATCTTACAGTGATGTGCCTGGGTTTGTGTATTTTTTCAGTTGCTTACTGTCTTACTCTCAATACATCTTGTAGAGGAGTCAATTTGAGTAATAAAAATAGTAATGATTGATAACAACCTACTGTTTAAAAATTAATAAAGATCTGTGAATCCTTAATATTACCCAAAGAAAGAAAGAGGGCCAGATATAAATAGAAAATAAGTGATGGACTTTAAACCCATGAGTTTGCTACTCTCAATATGATGATTAAATTGAGGCAAGGATTGTCAATGGATGCTAATACCATTGACTGAATAGATAATTGTGAAGCAGGAGATTAACAACCCCAAATGAGCACTTCATAGATTATTTCTTAATTACATCAGGGAAAACACACCTCCTCAACAGAAATATCTGTTTTTCACCATCTTAACCAAATAATCAAGCTAATCAACTAATCGCTAACAATGAAAATAGTATTTTACATTTCTAGAAAGGTCCATGACTTATAATCATTTTTCCTCAATGCTCTGTTTGCTTTTATATTTCTATAAACAAAGACTCTTTTTACATATCCCTAAAAATGAAAATTTAAATTATTTAAAAATTGTCCTCTATGAATACTCTTTCTTTCCTTCAGGGATATACTTTATTGAAAAGTAATGCTCATTTTCCTGGTTTTATTGAGGTTTTATTTAAATGACTAGTACTTCTGGGTATCCAACAGTAAGGTGATTGATAACCACAAACACTCTCTATTAAGGAGGCTTCTGGACATGGAGCTGAGATTTAGGTGAGTAAAGGAAGGTGAGGTCAGGTGCATTCAAGACTTTGGACTCTCAGCCTCCCCTGGGTCCAAGTTCTCACTCAGATTCTGCAAGGCACCCTGTAGTATCCTCTCGTGTTTTATAAGCTGTGGTTTTATCTAAATAGTTCCAGTCAACACATCTCCAAAACCTTTCCATCCTCCAGAAATTTTGAGTCTTTTTGTCCTCACGTGGCCTCCATCTCTTTCTTTTTGTTGTTGTGGTTCTATAGCATTTGTTCCTCTTTATTGCTTTCAGTCAGTTTTTACTGCCATAACCACCAACCACATTAATTCAGTAGCTTACACCATAGATTTATCTCCCACTTATGATGCATGAGGGTTCTGGGTCACCAGCTATTCATCTTGAAGAGGATGGCTTGGCCAGGCTTCCCGTCTTCTTATTGTGGCACCCAGGGTAAAGCAGCGGACCCTCTCTGGGCACATTGTTCTTGTAGGAATGCAGCAGGAATACAAGTGACTCAATGCCAAACCACCCAGGACCAGTTAACTTTTCTGCTTGAAACATGACATTAAAACTTCCACCTGCATGCCATTGGCCAAAGAGAATCACATGGCCAAGACCAAAGTCAACTGAGTCATCAAACATGCTCCACCCAGAGGGAATCAGAACCCATAGCAGGACAAGAACATGAACAAATAATAATAATCATGAACAAATCATGAGCCTTTCACCATCACTGTACTGGATCTTAAGAAGAAGGGAAATTAAAAAATAAAGCTTGATTAATATAAAATTGATGCTTCTTAATTTCTCTGTGACTCAATTTCTTTATCTTTATAATGAAGGCGATGATAGTATTTCATCCAAAATGTTGTTTTGAAGATTCAACGAGTGAATGTAGGCAAGGGAATTAGAATAGCATTTGACACAAGACAAATAACTGATGAGTGTTTGTTGTCATGATTTTCATTATCATCATGATTGACTTCAGGAAGAGCATCTTTTGGGAAATTGGTAAATATTGCTCTGTGAGAAATGTTGAAAGACAAGTAATTTTGATGGTGGAAAACTACTCCTTGAGAAGTATAGAAAGCATGGATACATATGCCCACCCCTAAAACACCCACTACACTCTTCTTTGCTACTGTAACAGTGAGAAACAAACACAATAATTGGGGAACGCAGAGACTTAAGTCTATTTTCAGAATACACAGTGATCAGTTAAAAATGATTTAAATTCAGATCTCCTAGCCCTAGCAATACTTTTGCTTCTCTCGTTTATGGCATATAAAACTTAAATATTAAACAAAGTTGACAGGTTTGGCAGGGAAGCAATGCTCCATTCCGCATCTGGTTTCCCTGAACAAAAGTATGTAAAGGAAAAGGAATGTGATTATTTTTGCTCCACTAGACTTGGAAAGATAATATCAAATAAATGTTTGAGAGTTTAAAATGATTTTTCCCAGCTTGAGGTTATACTTGTTCTTTTTTATTTCTTTTCTGCTTTTGTTAGATGAAGTTTATTTATCATATTTTAACAAGCTTACTGATTTGGGCATGTGTTTCATCTTGTCAGTGTTTTTATTTTATCAGTGTTAAGTCTCTGGGCAAAGGTACACCCCTACCAATGCCTACGGCACAATTCAAAGGATTCAGGAAATGCACAAACTGACATTTGTGTACTTTCCTAATTCTTGATCCAAGAAGAAATGTCTATTTTTTAATACTTTGTTACTATTGATTTATAATGCAAAAATACTTCTATGAAATAATAAGAAATCTAAATGGAGAGCCATCCCAGTTTTGCCTATTTCTAAGATGACATTGTTTTCTCTTGGGAGAGCATGGTAAGTTATTTAAAAATATTCTAGAATAATAACTTAACTAAATATTATTGGCCAATTAGCTTTGTGGATAGAGCTGAATTTGTGATTCTTGATACTTAAAACCCACTAGGACTTTTCAGTAGATTGAGAGCAAAAGGAGTTGATAAAAGTATTCATCTGTATCATGAGGGAGACAGACCATGCAACTTGAGTGAAACGAAAGTCAAATCTGAATTTAGAAATTCTAGAGATTATTTTTTTCATTTACTAAATATCCAGGAGGTATAATCAGTAACCATAAAATGACTCACAATATGCAAATCACTGGATCAGCCTGGAACTTCGGTGACCTTTGAGTAGTCTCAGTAAATGATCAAAGGTGCGGAGCTCAGCAGAAATGAGCACTGAACACTGGGTTAGTAAACATGGACATTGGGGAAAGTCAAGGACGATGTTTGGGCCAGGACGGCAGCGCTCTGGTTTGTTTATTGCACTGTCTTGCTAAGTGACTTTCACGCTTCATACCTCAGGTCTTCTGTCTAACATGAGTGCATTCACATTTTAAATTATTGGAACTGTAATTCCCAAGTGTCCTATATGCTTGGTGGCTACATTTTATTGGCTTTCTTCTTTTGCAGATTTGAGTTTTATCTTACAAGAAAATCACAGATATGTGGACGCCACATGATTCACTGAAATAGCTAGGGTATGTCATTCAGTACAGCTCACTTCTATCTCTAGTATGCACTGCCTTGCATAAAATGAAAATGTGCACATGTAGAAGCTTAGTGTATCGTGGGTATTTAGGACAAGCTGGGTTACAACAGTGCTATCATCACGTTTTATTATACACATGTTGAAGATTTTCTTCAAATGAGAAGATATATATTTGAGGTATCAAGAAGATTCTACCTCCTCCTCAATTTTAAAATGTTCCCTGAGCTTATAGGGACAAGGAAACACATTTGAGCTGGTTGTCGACATCTGGTAATTTGTAGGGTCTTGAAACAATTACATTAGCCTTGCAGCAGTGTAATTGAATGCAGACAGCGGTCTCTCACTGCATAACTATGTATCCCACAGTAAAGTTTGCAGGAGAGGGTTCTGGCAGCTTCCGTCCAAGATGAACAGTTTCAGCTGCACTTGTCTGCGTGCTCTGGTAATGGTGACCTCAAAGACAGGCTGGCTGTCTTGAAGGCTAAGGATGTGGACCATCAAAGGGGTACAGCTACTGTTCTTCATGAATGTGCAATGCAAAGTGATTCTTGGAATACGATAAAGTAACAGGAGCTTCTGGGTTTATTTTACACTCTGCTAACTTGAGAGACAGCCTGCTTGTCCATTGCATGGGCCACACAGGACAAGGAAAGAGGCAATGTGCGTATGCCTGCAAAGGGAGTCCATATTTAAATGCTCAAGATCAGGCTAGAGTCAGTGGAAGTAGCAAGTGTTCACTGAAACCCCACTATGTCCTAACACCATGCTAGGCTTATAAAGGCACAATTAAAGTCAACAGTTTTAATTGTGAGAAAGATGGACCTCTTTTGCTCGGCAGGTAGAAGCATAAACTGGTATATACAGGTTAGAATGACCCTATCTAGCAAAAGGAAAGTACGTGGATACTACATGTAAAAATTAGTCTAGAGAGGGGCTGGGGATCTAGCTCAGCAGTCTAAGCGCCTGCCTGGCAAGTGCAAGGTCGTGAGTTCAATCCCTGGTTCCGCAAAAAAAAAAAAAAAATTAGTCTAGAGAAATCATTGTAAAAGTGACAGGAAATATGAACAAGGATTCGTTTTAGCATCATTTATATGTATGATCCATTATGAGCAATTTAAATGTCTATCACTAGGAAACAAGTAAGATATTACATAAGGGCATATAGCAGTTTAAATGAATTTATTGGTTTTACAGGTAGTTGTGTGGAATATATCTCAAAATCAGAATTCTAAGTGAAAAAGAAATAAGATGCATGGAACCTTATTTTCATAACAGAAATAAATCAATACTGAATATTATATATAGGTATATTTGTGTCAAAGGACAAAACCTAACTACCTAGTGCATTATTTTGCTTGTCTCTAGAATCAGGAAGAGTTTAATGAAGTTATATTTGAAGTCCTGTGTTAGTCTGTAATGGTATGTTTATTTTTAAAATAACAGCACTAGCCAGGCGTGGTGGCTCACGCCTGTAATCCCAGCACTCGGGAGGCTGAGACAGGCAGATCATTGTGAGTTCAAGACTAGCCTGGGCTACAAAGTGAGCTCAAGGCCAGCCTGAAC
>RJWT010015509.1:0-20395 GCA_004365215.1 Cuniculus paca | reverse complement strand
TCAGAGGTTAAGAAGGCTTCCACCCCGATTTCAGAGGGCCTGGGAAGCCAGGCAGTGTGTGCCTGAGAGGGCAGTGTGTGAAGCTATGAGTATGAAGCCAAAGGTGCACCGGAGACCCCAGCAGTTTGGAAAAATCAGGAATGTGGATCATCGGAGGAAACCTGCAATGGGGGAGCACAGCCAGCACAAGAGAGATGCCACAAGATCGGTGACCACTAGAAGTGCCATAGGGGTGGAACCACACAAGCCCTTTGGAGCTCACAATTTGCCACAGATTGCTTCAGATGATGGACAAGCAACTATAGAATTTCACATTTACCCTGCTGGATTTTAGACTTGTTTTGGTCCCAATGCTTTGTACCCTCCTGTTTGTAACTTTTGGAATGAAAATGTTTGTCTTGTGCCTTTACATATTTTAAGTGTTTAACTTTGTTTTCATTTGTACAGGGGTATGCAGCTAAGAGCTTGCCTTACATTTCAGACTTGGGACTTGGACTTTTCAGCAATGCTGAAACTGCTAGGACTTTGGAGACTCTTGCAGATGGACTAAATGCCTTTTGCATGGAGAGATGTGCATGAGTCTTTGGGTGTCCAAGGACAAAATGTTATGTTTCTAATGTAATGTAATGTTGATTGACTTACTGCTGATTCTTAAGGACTGTTAAAGTTTGTTATACTGTTCAAGTTGCAAAATGTTAAAAATTAGCATGTCTTGGTTTCTGGAGGCTAGTTTAAAGAAATATGTCTGGTTGCCAAGTTGACAAGGGGTGGATTCTTATGGTTAATACATTGTGTCAACTTGAGAAATTTAGAAGTTTAACTTGAGAGACTCAGCAGGGAGCCAGGGTTCTTGCTTTGTAAAGGGATGGAGTAGAGGTTTGTGTTTGTTTTCTTTTGCTCTGGCTGCTGCCTTGAAGTGTTGCCCCAGTGCCATGCCACCCTGTCTTGGAGCCAGCTGATTATGGATTGAAATCTCCAGAAACTGTAAGCTAAATAAACCTTTCCTTGCTTCACTTTGGGTGTCAGGTGTTTTGTCCCAGCAAGGAGAAAAAGTAACCAAGACATCTGGGAAAATATCAGAAGAGGAATACTTGGATTGAATGGAATCTCCACACTGAGTTCCACCATGGCTGCACCAATCTGCACTCCCGCAAACAGTGGAAAAATATTCCTTTTCCTGCACAGCCCCATCAGCATTTGTTATTGGTTGATTTTTTGATGAGAACCATTCTTTCTGGAGTAAGATGGAATGTCAGTGTTTTAATTTGCATCTCTCAAATGTTGTTGAACATTTTTTCATGTATTATTTGCCATTTGTATTTCTTTACCTGAAAAGTGTGTATTCATCTCACATGCTCATTTTTGGATTGGGTCTTTGAATTTGGGAGGTCTGATATTTTTCAATTCTGTATATGTTCTAGATATAAGCCCTTTGTCTGAGGGACAACTGGCTATAATTTTTTCCCACTCCATGGATTGTCTTTTCACTCTGTTGATGACTACTTTTGTTGTGGTAAAAGCTTTTTAATAAGATGTGATTCCATTTGTTGATTCTTTGTAGTATTTCCCTTGCAGTCTGGGTTTTGTTTATGAAGTCTCTGTCTACACTTGTGTCTTCAAAATGTCTGCCATTTTCTATTCCAGTAAATTTAGTGTAGCTATTTTGATATTTATATCTTTGTTTCTTTTTGGTTTTTTTTTTTTTAGTGCATGGTAATAGACATATTTCTAGTTTTAGTCTTTGGTGTGTGGAAAGTTAGTTTTTCCAGCACCATTTATTAAAGAGACTATCTCTCTAGGGTAATCTTTACATTTTCTTTTATCCTCTTTGATCTTCTTCTTTTGTAGGGTACTGTAATTTTCTTATTACAGATTTTTCATATCCTTTGCTAGATTGACTTATAAGTATTTCATTTTTTTAGATTCTATTATGAAGTATGTACTTTCCCTAATTTTTCTCTGTGTGAATTTGTTGTCTTTGTACAGGAATACTATTGATTTTTGAGTGTTGACTTGATGAATTTTGATATTAAATCTACAAGTTTTTTTGGTGGACTTTCTGGGGTCTTCTATGTAGAATATCATGGCATCTGCAAATAATTACAATTTAACTTTTTCCTTTTCAATCTATATTCCTTTTTTTTTTCTCTTGTCTAATTGCTCTAGCTAATGTATTCAGAAATATATTGAATAGGAGTGCTGATAATGGTCATTCTTGTCTGGTTCATGATTTCAGAGTGAAAGTTTTCAGTTTTTGATCATTTAATATGGTGTTAGCTGTTGACTTCTCATAGGTAGCTTTTTTAAGATTGATGTACAGATCATCTCTTCCAATTTTCTGTAGAGTTTTTATAAGGAATGAGTGTTGGACTCTGTCAAATGCTTTTTCTGCATCTATTGAGATTATCATGTAATTTTTGATTTGGCTTTTTTGATATGGTGTGCTGCATTTATTTATTTGTGCATGTTGTACCATCTTTGCATTCCTGGGATGAATTCAACTTGGTCATGGTGTATAATCTTCTTGATGATTTGCTATATTCTGTTTGCTTACTAGCTTATTGAGGATTTTTACATCTATGTTCATTAGGGAGATTGGCCTGTACTTTTTTTTGTGTGTGTTCTTTTCTGTTTTTGGAATCAGGGTAAAACTTGCTTCCAGGAATGACTTTGGAAGTACTTTCAATTTTTTTAAAGAGTTTCAACATTAGTGGCATTAGTTCTTCTCTAAATTTCTTAGAGAATTCAGCTGTGAATTCTTCAGGGTCTGGACTTTTCTTTGTTGGTAAAATTTTAATTACATTTTCAATTTCATTGGCTGATATCCAGTTGTTTAGAATTTTTATAACATCTTGATTTAGTTTTGGCAATTCAATTGTGTTCAGGAATTTGTCCATTTCTGTGTGTTTTTCATCTTATTAGAATACAGGATCTCAGAGTAGTCATTGATAATCTCCTGGATTTCTGAGGGACCTGTTGTTATTTCCTCCCTTTCATTCTTAATTTCTTGAATTCATAATTTTTCTTTCCTTTCTTTAATTAGGTTGGCTAATGGTTTATCAATTGTATTTATTCTTCAAATGATCAACTTTTCATTTAATTGAGTCTTTGTATTATTTTCTTAGTGTGTACTTCATTAATTTCTGCTCTTATCTTTACAATTTCCTCCTTTATACGAGCCAAATTTGTGTTTGACTTGTTCTTTTTTTAGAAGTTTGAGGTTCAACATTGGGTGGTTTATTTGAATTTGTTCTGTTTTCCTGATGTTTGAGTTCATCACTATAAATTTCCCTCATAGTACTGCTTTCATTGCATCCCATAAATTGTGGTATATTATTTCAGCATTATGATTTAATTGTATGTACTGTTTAATTTCATCTTTTATTTCCTCTGTGACTTATTGGTTGTTCAGAAGGGTGTTTTTTGTTTGTCATATGTTAATGTAGTTTTTGTGGTTTCCTTTGTTGATTTTCAGTTTCATTTTATTATGCTCGGATGGTATGCGTGGGATAATTTTAGTTCAGCATATTGTTGGATCTTACTTCTTGATCCATTCTGCCATTCTGTTTCTTTTGACAGGCAAGTTGAGATCAGTTACATTGATAGTTATAACTGATGTGTATTAACTTTTCTTTTTCATGTTACTTTCCTATTGGTTGTTCTCTGTGTCTTTTCTCTGTTTAATTGTTTCCCTGCCTGGCAGCTTCTTTCTGTTGGTGTTCATGTGTTTGTGGTCTTCTTTATCTCTTTCTAATATGTCCTTCTGAGAATTCTGCAGAATTGATTTGATGGTCTTAAATTTCTTCAGTTGTTCTTTGTCATGGAAGTAGATTATTTCTCCATCAATTGTCAAAGACAGTTATACAGGGTACATAAACTGGGTTGAAGGTTGTTTTCCTTCAAGGCTGAAATACTTCACTCCAAATTCTCCTTGATTTGAGGATTTGTGTTGAGAAATTTGCTGTGATTCTGATGAGCTTTCTTATATAGGTTATATATTTCTTTTCTCTAGCTGCTTTTAATATTTTGTTCTTATGTTGAATTTCTGGAATCTTGATTATTATATGCCTTGGTGTAGATTTATTTTGGTCATGGCTATTTGAAGTTCTATAATTTCATTTCTTTGTATATCAAATTCTTTATCCATGTTTGGGAAGTTTTCTGCCATTATTTCTGTGAAGAGGTTTTTAATGGCTTTTGTGCTGTCTCCAGCTTTCTCACTGATTCCAATCCATCTTATGTTGTTGTTCGTTGCGTCATCCAGTAGCTGTTGGATTGGTTTTTCATGATCTATTGCTGTTTTTAGGAAATCATTCTTCTCCTGGTTGCTGGTTGCATGCCTGGCTTCTAGACCTGTTATTTTATCCTTACCTTCAATCTGCTGAATATTCTTTCTGTGCAGTTTTTAACCTCCTTCATTTATGTTTGGATTTGTTTCATTGGTTCCATTTCTTGTCTATGTTTGCCATTCATGGTTTTCTTTGCTTTCCGGAGCACCTCCATTTGTTTATCTGTGTATGCTTTAATGTCTTTCATTTTGATAATCATTTCTTTTTGCACCTTAAAGATTATTTTTTTCTATGGCCTCTTTCATTTGTTTTTACACTTCTGCTGCTATCATTTCAGAGTGCCATTTGTTGGCTTCTGATTTCCTCTCTCTTTGTGCTCTGAACTTGTCCTGGGTTGGCTGGACATATGGGATTGCATTTTCCTTCTATATCTTTACATTTTGTATTTCCATTTTATTTTGTTTTTTGTTGATGCTTGTACATTTCTTATCACTGGTGTTGAGAATTTCCTAGGAGGTGTCTGTTCCTCTGGATGTCATCTCAGTGTAGCTGGTTCTTGGTCTTTATGTCTATCCCAAGAACCTACTTTCCCCATATATTAAGGCTGAGCAGTTGCTATCTATTTGCCTTAGGGCCCATTCATTTGGTACTGGACTATGATGTGGTTATGACCCCTTATAATCACAGTGTTGTTATACAAGGGGAAAAACTGGTTATATCATAAATGACATCCTGGTTAAAGTAGTTCACTTGGCAATAATAACAGACTCAAGTACAGTCTTGGTACTGACAAACTGTGTTAACTATTATCTGATATTTATAACCATAAGAAGGGGGTTTACAGAAATACAATATAATTCCACTTATATTAGGAACATTTATGCAATGATTTTCCATTTAATAGAGTGATTTTACCCTGTTGTGAAGGGCAGTTCAAGAAGATAGGGAGTAGGAAGGACAGATGAATGAGATTAAATATAGTAGGATAAAGGTTGGAGGGCACCAGATGATCATTCATGTTATGGGTAGTTGTAGGACACAGGAGGGGAGGATTGGAGAACAAGGTCTAGGAATGTTCAAGTGAACCAGACAGTGAAGAGACAACATTTACTCACATGAATGTATCATAAAGTCAAAGCGAGATAATTGACTAAAGAGGGAGGAGAAGGAAGAGTAAATTAAAGCAAAAAGAAAAGTTAAAGATTTCAATTGTGAATGAGAGAGAAAAGAAAGAATAAACAAAAGAGAAAAAAGGAGAAAGAAAACTCTTCAAACAAAAATATCCTCACACACCAAAACAAATTATACAGAAACAAAAACAAAAAAAGTCAATACAGAATACAGAAAATAAGAAAAGAAAGGGGAAACAAACAAAGCAGAAAAAGCAAAAATAAGCAACAACAACTAAACATTAATCCAGACAAATACCAAATGGGAAAACAATCAGAGAAAAATGAAAGTAGTGAAATTCCTCTAGTGTCTATAATTCTGCGGTAAGTTCGAGTTGGATCCCAGAAATGCATACTCTGGCCAATATTTAGCTAGACTTTTGATGGTTTTGAGTATGGTCTTTGTCTCTGAATTTGGGAGATGGGATTAGTTTTCTGTGACTAGAGTTCTCCCCAGTTGTTTAGAAAAGAAAAAGAAATCAAAACAAAACAAAACAAAGAAAATAAAAGACAAAATACAATAAAAGAGAAGGGGGCAGCTCTACCCCCCACTTCTATTCCTCATGTCTTTGTCCCCAAGCACAGCACTGGTTCTCCTTCCCACCGGTTCTCCTTGGTTTGTATTGTTCCTGTTACTTGAGACATTTCCACAGTCTCATTCTGCCTGTCCATTATTTGTGCCTTAGTCAGGGTCCTACTGTGTGATTGGTTTTCCCAAAAGTCTCCAGGCCTTGAGTCCTGCCAGTGGAGGGAGGGAGGAAGGGTAGATCTCAGACTTCTCTTACCAGCCACACTGTCCCAAGACAATGGAGAAAGGTAGGCACGTGAACTCAGACTCCTCTCACCAGCCATGTCATCCAAGGCAATGGAAGAAGGGAGGGGTATAAACTCACACTCCTCTTGCCTGCTTTTATTTATTTAATGTGCTTTGATTTGGTCTAGAATGTAAGTTCTATGAGAGCAGAGACTAAGATTTTCCTGCTTAATTTTCTTATGTAGCACAGTCTCTGTACTGAATACATAGTGCTTGAAAGAATGAGTGGATGAGCTCACCAATTATTATGAAAGGTAAATGCATAATGGAAATTTTTCTAGGCCACATCTTAAAGAGTAGAACTAGGTTGACAGTATGACTAACCCTGCACACAAAAACATTAAGATTACATGGACATGAGATGCACAAATTTAATTCTAGGGTGAATTTCAATTGCTGCTGGAAGATTAAAGCATTTAGAAACACAGTTTGGATTTTAAAATATCATTATATTAATGGTCATTATTATAAATAATTCCTTAATTTGGGTGAGACAAAAACTATATTAAATTAGCCAGTATATTCTCCTACATATAAAAAGATCGAATGTGTTTACATTTCGTTTGTGGCACTGTTCCAGTGGCGTGTAAATTTTCTATTCCTAATGACTTTAGACAACTGAAAAGGGGTCAAACATTAAGAATTCTCTTCATGTTTAGGACTGAGGATATAGCTCAGTAGCACCTGGCAAGCACAAGGCCTTGTTTGATCTCTGATACCAAAAAAAAAAAAAAAATTCTCTTCGTTTTTAAAGTAGTATAACAAATGCCTCCTGTGCTGTAGGTTCCTCAGTGACCAATGTTAGAGTAAAAATTATTGTATTCAGAGCCCAGAAAGACTGCATATGACTCTATAACTGCAGACCAGCCTACCTGTGGGCTTCTTATTAGAGAAGTGTGCTGACAGGCATTTGCTGTAACCATCATCACAGCACAGTGTTTGTATGTGTGGATGCGTGCTACTGCCCTGTATTTGAAGCCTAAGAAAAACTAAGATAAAAGACACTGATGTTTATAGATATACTGAAAGCAAAATAGTGACGTAATTATAAGACAGAAGAATTGATATAAAGTCACGTCAGTTCTTAAAGGGGGGAATGGTCTCAGAATGGCTTGACTTTTAACAGCTTTTATCTAAATCTTTTGACATATTAAAATGTTACAGTTGGATGTGGTGGCACACATGCTTATAATCCCGGCAGTGGGCAGGTTGAGCAGAAGGACTGTTGTGAGTTTGAGGCCA
Source organism: Cuniculus paca (assembly GCA_004365215.1). NCBI lineage: Eukaryota > Metazoa > Chordata > Mammalia > Rodentia > Cuniculidae > Cuniculus > Cuniculus paca. The sequence continues at coordinate 12,881 of RJWT010015509.1, read as the reverse complement.
CTCTGGGCTACATAGTGAATTTAAGGCCAGTCTGAACTAGATAGAGAGACTTTGTTGAAAAGATAAGAAAAAAGAGGTTAAAATATTTATAATTTTTAATTTTATTGAATATTAATTGGGGAAATATTTATAGGCTAAAGTTTTGACACAGTAGTCTCTTTTGTGTTGTGTTTAATGCACATTTGCAACATAGTGAGATGATTATTTTATGCCTGGGGCAATTATTAATGTGTTAGTTCAGTGTGTCCACTCTCAATAATGAACTCCTCAAGCATGTTCTACTTTACAGCAAGTACGGTTTTAAACCTCCTCAGTGGAGGCGCCAGAGACGCGGCCAATGGAGGAGGCTGTTTTTTCTGTGATTTTTCTCACTTTTGTCCCTCTGTCCTTCAAAGTGGGGGAATGTGGACACGCGGGGAGTCGCGCAGACTCATCCATGCATTCAGAGCAATATTCCCTCGGCGATGATGCAGACAAAGCCGTTAGCTTTTGTTTGTCTTGTTTGCTTGCTTGCTTGTTTTTCTCCCTGCCTGCTTTAAAGCAGTAATGCAGTTTTGACTCAAGGTAAAAAATAAGCTTCTTCACTGCAACTAGGAACAAACCCTATCCTGAACGGGATCCATAGGATTGAAAGCTGCCCTTCCAATTATGCCCCTCTGGTTAGTTGTCTTTAGTTCTAAGGAAGGATGGAGAAGTGCTTTATACTTCTCGTTCCTGTCCGTTGACTTTTCAGTTCCAAGTCTCTGATATGTTGGTAATTTTTTCTATTAAAATTTACATATTGCGGGGCGTGGTGGCTCACGCCTGTAATCCCAGCACTAGGGAGGCTGAGATAGGCGGATCGTTGTGAGTTCGAGACCAGCCTGGGTTACAAAGTGAGCTCAAGGCCAGCCTGAATGGCATAGTGAGACCCTATCTCAAAAACAGGGCTGGGGATCTAGCTCAGCGGTCTAAGCGCCTGCCCGGCAAGTGCAAGGTCATGAGTTCAATCCCTGGTGCTGCAAAAATAAAGTGAAATGAAATGAAATGAAATTTCCATATTTAAATTATTGTGTGGTTTTGTCTCCTGGATGATCTCGGGAAAATATGTTATCCTTATGCAGCATAATAAAGGACATTTTAGAAACACAAAACAAGTTTTGGTAAGTTTTTAAATGATTATGCCAGCTGGCATGCATTTTTTGGGCAATGTCAAATCTTTGATTAGGACTACACCTCAGAATTATAAACATTTTTTTAACCCCATGGGGAAAACCGTCATACACTTAGGGTTAATAGGTTTTCTTTCCTGCTGATTTTATATGTAAATAGATGTGATATCTTCCATTTTAAGATCACCATTATTTAAAAGAAAACATAAAATAACTGCTTACACGCAAATAGTAAGGAAACCTAAAGTGACAGTGCTTGTAAATATGTGTACATTAAAGATATTGACACTCAGTTTCTAAATCTATGATCTTCATTTATTCTGTCAAAGACTGGAAAGAAAGCAGAGTACAGCTATGTTTTTTAAAATGTGAAAATACAGAAAATATAGTAACTTAACTGATTTTTTGTATCTTTTTATTAGAGCAATATAATTGCCTCACTTTTAGCTTTCATGCAGCAATGTTTCTCCTCTAATCAATCTAAGACTTGGAAGTGGCCAAAAGAGCTTAAGTTGGATAGATGTGGAAGGCTAAAAACCAATACTGAGATAAAATCAACTCTTGGAAATTGAACAAGAATCAAGTGATAGAAATCTAGCCACACAGGCAAAGTATTTTATCTGGAGAATACAATGGTCAGTACTGGGCAATAATGGGTCAAGAAAGGAAAACAGACAGGCATCATGCTGGTTTCAAGAAAATCCAGCAAGAATGTAAAAGTTAAGTGTTCAGTGACTTAAAACTAAGTTAAATATGAACAAAAGATTCTAGAGAGGATTACAGGAGTGCCAAAGAAATTGGAAAAAAAGTAGTATAATTCCTGCCTCAGAGATAAAATTTTCAAGACAGATTACAATGCAAGCTCTCTAAGTGCATGGTGGGACTAAATCCTGGGTGAGTAGTGAAGGAAGGAGATTAAATCAGAGAAAAAGAGAGGTTCAGCAGCTTGACATAGAATACAGGATGGTTTTAACTCAATAAATAAAACTGAGATAGAGAAAGTGACTACAGGGGAAAAATGGAATTAGCAAGCTATTACCTCAATGTGGGAATATTGATTTGCTGGATTGGAGCTTTTAGACTGCCTAACTGGAGTTTTTCTTGAACCCTATAGCTAGATTTAGGCTAGTAAGGAAGGCAATGTAAAATTAAGTGTTTCTAGTTGTATCTCTATGGGATGGGAATGAATGAGGACAAATACATAGGGCATTAAATTGCAATCAGAGAAATTATACATTTTTATTTTGAAGTCCACTAAAAAATAAATTTCACTCATGTGTATTATCTTCCCATATGGCATGGCATTAAAATGTTAAATAGTAGAAGACAATAAAAGGAAAGAAACAGGAAGATGACCAAAAATATTTTCTGATTTCCATAAAGTTGGTCTTTTGACTTTTAGTCATTATATCACTATTCATAAAAATGTACCCCATCCTGAGAATAAGGTATAGTATAAACAGAAATACCTGGGTCCTAACTTTACACTTCAGCCCTACCACTATGTAGTTGCACAAATTTGTGCTCATCACTTATTTTCCTCTTTCCATAACCTTCCCTGCTCAAGATTTATTACAAAGGAGTTGATTGGTTATTATCATGGAACAAATGAGCACAAAAGTTAGCCATAAAAGTTACATGACCATTCTGACGTACCTCACAGATTGTTTTTATCTAGATATCTTCCAATAGAGCTCAGTGGGATAATTTCACTGGCCCATGGGTACATTGGAGGTTTTTAAATGATGTTTAATTACTCTTATGGTGTCAGAGAGTAGAAGTGGCATAGCCACATTTCTTGACACTTGATGAATGTATGTGAATAACTGAATTCATTTTAAATAATCAACAAAATATATCCCCATCATTATGGCTTCTATCACTTAATGTTTTTGAGTTTTTTGTTTTAGTATTGCCTATTCTATGTATAGTTATATAAAATTTAAGATTTTTAAAATGAATATATATTTGGAAGGTGATATTTGTTACAGCATAATTAGAAATATGATTTCTAAAAATTCTCATCATCGAATGATAACTCTTAATATATCAACTCAAACAATTAGAAATTACTGAGTGAATGAAAATATTATATTAACGAATCCAAGTTAGGGATGAAATTTGCATTTGTATGATTATATTTCATGTCATTCTTAATGATTATTTGGTGGTTTTTTTGAACTTTGTAATGATTTTAATTTATATATTTGCAAATTCTTTGTGGAATTATCAGTATGGATATATTTATCTGTGTAAGTTCTTCCTTTAGTAGATATTCCTGTTGCCTGCTTCCATTATGCTACCAGCATTGAGTCCAGCAATTAACAGTCTCAATTAAGTGTAGGTTATTTTTCCAGGGCAATTACATTTTTGATGTATATATCTTTTTATTATTTCTCACATACTTAAGAGTTATTTGTGTCTTATGTGCTTAAGAGTTTCTTATAGCTCACATCCTGAAAATTCTTTAAGGGTGGTGATTATGTTTTATATACCTTTGCAACTAGTCAAGTGAATCTAACCAAATGAAAAGTAGATTATTCAAATAAATTCTTAAATTCAATTTTTAATGCTTTTGTGTTTTTTATAGTCATTTGCAAAATCTGCTACTGAGAAGTGGACATGCTCTTCCATTTACTTCTGACCACTGCATAGTAATATTACAACACTGTCTTTCCTTATAATCACAAGTACATAATCTGTTGCACTGCCACAAATGTAATATACTTATAATGGAATTTTTAGTGTTTTGAGTTCATATTATATTATTCATGTTAATTACAATTTTCAGACTTTTTTCTTATGTGTTTTCATCAAGTATCACAATTTTTAAAAGTATTAAATTCAATGCCTCATATTCATCCCAGTGAATTTTTGTCCTTGGTGTTTATAATAAAACTCTTTGCTTTATTTTATTTTTTGTTTTGTTTTCTCAATCAGATACTTAAGTCTTTCATTTATCTTTCAAAAGTTGAAGCCTATTACCTAAAGAAAACCATGTCTATTAGAGAGGAGAGTTCTTTTTCATTACATGTAAATTTCTCTGAGAATGAAGTGTGACTTTTATGATAGTGCTTTGCAATTTGCATATAGCATCTGATATTCTGAAATAAATGTTTGATCTCAGCATACTGGGTTTTTAGTAATTGTCAGATGAAAGCGGAAAAATATAACAATATATGACCAATTTAGGACATGAATTACATAATTTTTCATTTTTTGCTTAGATGCTTATAGATATTTCTAATTTAATCGTAAAGTTTTCACCACTATGAATATAAGCAAATATTTACTTTCCTTTTACAATGTACATCTCAAAAAAAAAAGATGCAATATGTACATGTACCTGTTTCCCATGATGAATATGCTTGTTATGTATTTCAAACATATACTTATAAAAAGATAAAAAGAACAGGAAAATTAGATGTACTTATTCAATTTATGTGAAGTATACCATTCTCAAAGTTATTATTTTAAGTAACTCTGCTATCAATATCAGTATTGAAGAAAAAAATAAATGTATGCACAAGAGATCAAGCTTTATAACACATTTTTTGGCAAGCAACATACTTTTATATTTTTATAGGTATTTTTCTTTGATGCCATTTGCTGAATAAATTCTCAAGTAGCACTAACATTTCAGTTATTTTCCATTAGAGATACATTTGTTCATTTTTCTATATCCATTAACAAGTTTAGATTTTATGTGAAATTTCTTCACTATGTTACAACAAAATAAATGCAGGATCATTTATTGTTGTATCCCCACAATTCTGTAATAATGATGCCATTACTAAGATAGCTCTCCTTTTCATAAATATGAGTTACTCTCAAATTTTCTTTCTTTAGCCTGTTACTACAAACTGATGGAAAACAATTTATCACAAATTCTAGTAGATGAATAAAAATACTATAATTTCATGGAAATTGTTTCTAAAATGTGTAACTATTACTTTAGTACATATTTCTTGTCTACCATTATGATCATTATTTTTCTTGATTTTATATACCCATGTGTTAAGAAGCTGAAAAGTATATGACTTCCTTTTCACTTATTTTATAAGTTGGGAAAGACACTGATTCCTTTTTAAAGTCACTTCATTTCTGTATATAGGAAATGATAATTTAGATCTTTTATAAGAATTAACTACTACTCAACAGGTGATTTAGTGTAAAGCAATGCATTTACTTTCAGATAGATAGTACTAGACTGAAATATTTCAGGTCCAGACAGGAAAACAGGTAGTTCTTGGTATTATGGCAGATTATTTAAAGTAGAACTTCATGGAAGCAATTAAAGTTAATGTGCATATGTACCTCTATATTTCTGCTTTACTATGCAGTTCTTCTAAGTGAAATATGCTAGTAACAATGCCCATTGCTGCCCTGTATCAGTGCCTATTCTGGGTAATTTAGCTTCTGCACTCAGTTCAAGCATCACATTCTCTACAAAGCCACCCTGTGACTGGTGGAATTCCAAAGCATCCTATTTTTTTCTGTTGTGGCATTATGTCAGTCTGTACTAATAATCCGTTTATCTATTTTTTCCCCTATGCCTGTTAGATTTTGACACCTTGAAAGCTGGATTATAATTTATTCCTATAACATTGTTTTCAATACTTCCATTTACCCAAATCCAATGACTAGCAAGACCATATATCCAATGCAGAGTTCATCAACTTTTCTAGTTCATCACATTTGATTTGGTAGGATTTTGCTCTTCTGACTCACTATTGCAATGTTTTCTTCTTTTGGATGCATGACACTAGGTTTGTCAGATGTTCTTTTGCCATCTGTTGTGTATATTCCTACTTAACTTTATTTTCTGAGTTTTTCTTCTTTAGAAGTTTACAGGTATTTCATTCATTGTTTTATCATTGATTCTTCCAGGTGCTATAGATGGAGAGGCAAAAGATAATATTAAAAGAAAGTCTACTTAGAACTTTGTTCTAGGCTCTCTCCTTACTTTATCTCTAGCTTCAAATCCGTTTATTAATGCACATAGTTTTCCATTTTACATATAGGTATGGGGATAAATATAGTGATAAATACATATTACTTTGGAGATAGATCTGAAATCTGAAATTAAAAAAATCTTTTTATTACAATAATATTTCTGAGCATAAATAGCACATATTGCATATCTGTTATAGTTTATGTCTACAGGGCCTCCTAAAGCCCTATGTGGTCACAGGGCTTTTTCAGAGGGGCTGAATTTAGAGTGTGTGATGTGATCATTAAATAAGTACACTCTTTGATTTATCAGCGGGATTAGGATGATTTTATCTAGATAAGACAAAGGGGACAGAAACATACTTTTAAGGTCTCTTGTTGCTTTTGCTGTCTTCCAACACCATGAAAAATTGACCCTCTTCCATGTGTCACCTTGCCTCAGAACCAGTGGCCAATAGACTAAAACCACTACAAACTGAGCTAAATAAACCTCTCCTCTCTTAATTTATGGATGTTAGCTATTTTGTCTCAGCAATGAGACAAACAGTAACTAAAACAGAATTTGGTACCAGAGTAGTAGGTTCATTCATTTGACTATACCTGGTCCTCTGGTTCAAGAGCGTTTGGTACTGTTTTGCAGGAAGGAGAAGGGTTCAGAAAGACTTGGAGACTTGAAAAAGTAGAGTTGAAACACCTTAGGCTGTACTGTATGGAAGATTCTGGTCAGAGCTCAGAATAGGAGAAAGCCAGTAAAAACAGGTCCAAGTTTCTTCTGGGAAGAAAGACTTCATTGACTGCTGGCTTCTGAGGAATGTGTATTATGGCCTGGCAGAAAGTGTATCTGCATTTTGCTTGTGTTCAGTGACTTTGCCTGAGACTGAGGTTAATGGTGGGAGACTAATTAATCTTGTAGAAGTAATTTCAAGGCTGTTAAATATTGAGGTGATGGCATGGGTACAGCTGGGGGATTTTAGCCAGATCTGTGTTGAGAATCAAGAGCAAAGATCCCAACATAATGATTTAAAACATCGTATGTCCAGAAAGGAAGCTTTCAGTAAAGCTTTGGACTGCAAAGATAGGACAGAGGAGATCTTAATTGCTGAGAAAGAACAGGAGAATAAAAAAGAAAGCCTCTGGGCCTTACAGCCAGCAGCAAGTCTTTATCCTTTGCAGCCTCAAAATTGCAGAAGTGAAAGACTTTGCTTTGAGAAGAAAAACCCTGAGCACTATGTTCCAGAATGGTTGTGGCCTAGAGACTTTATTTCTTGGAATTGGATTCAGGGTGCTCCATGATCCAGGAACTTGACCCCTGCAGGCAAAAGAGAGGGAAGCCTGGCTACTGCTCCAGTTGGTAGCAGACTTTGGAGTCTACCACATGGTGCTGGTTTTAGGTGCATGCAGAATCCAAGAATTGTAGGGTTGGGAGGGTTTCCATCCAGATTTCTGAAGAAGATCTGGGAGACCAGTCAGTGTGTCCCTGAGATGGCAGTGTATGAAGCTGTGAGTGCAAAGTTGAAGGTCCAGTGAAGACCCTGGAAGTTTGGAGAAGCCATGAATGCAGATTGTCTGAGGAAAACTGCAAGAGGGACCCCAAGAGAGAAGCCATGGGATCTACAACTGTCAGCAGTGCTGTACGTGCAGTGTAAGCCAAGTCTTTTCGAGCTCACATCCTGCCACAGATTACCCACAGCTGCACGTAGAACTACAGGACTTAATGTTTGCCCTGCTGAATTTTGGGCTTGCTTTGGTCCCATTCCTTTGTATTCCCATTTGTAACTTTTGGAATGGAAATGTCTATCTTGTGCCATTGCAAGCTGGAAGTGTTCGAGCTTCTTTTTGTTTGTACAGAGGCTTGCAGCTAAGTGTTTGCTTTAAATCTCAGAGAAGGATAGGGACTTAGACTTTTTAGAAAGGCTGAAACTGTTAGGAATTTGACAAATCTTGGAGATGCACAAAATGCCTTTTGCATAAAAGCAATTTTCATGAGTCTTTGAGAGGTTGGGGCAGAATGATATGTTTAGTGTCTAGATGTCTCTCCAAAGCCTCATGCAGTCATAGAGCTTTTTCAGAGGTGGCTAAATCTAGTGTGTGATCCTAGGATTAAACATGTGTGATTATTAAATCAGTCCAGTGATTGGTTTGGCATTGTCCTAATCCCAGTAGTCTGGATAAGGTAAAATGTACAGAAAGATGTTCTTAAGGTCTCTTGTTTTTGCTGTCTTCTGCCACCATGAATGATTGATCCTCCACCATGTGCCACCCTGACTTGAAGCCAGTGGATTACAGATTGAAATCGCTACAAACTGTGAGCTAAATAAACTTTTTCCTCTCTCAACTTGTGGGTGTTGGGTATTTTGTGTCAATAATGAGAAAAGTAAATAAAACTAAGTCTAAAATTAAATTCTTATGACTAGGTTTGTGACTCAGTGGTAGAGTGCTTGCCTAGTATGTGTAAGGTCCTTAATTCCATCCCTAGTACCACAAAAAACAACAAAAACCCCTGAAATTAGTTGCAGGTAAAATGAAACAGATTATTTTTCATTAAACATGGACTTTTTAGACCCTAGGTTCAATCCTTGGTACTGGGTAAAAAAGAAAAAAAAAAGAATTTTTAAATCAAAATTGTCCTTTATTACATGGAAATACTATCAAAACGAAAAAGATATTGAATTTCTATTTTGGGTTGAAGTATATGGGCTCTGCCAGTGACTAACTTGGCAACCCTGGAGACCTCTCAGAATCTTATTTTAATTGTCTCTAAAATGTTTTACCTGTCATCTAGGATCTAAAGATTCCTAAGAACCATGGTATTAACATTGTAATAGAATTTGGAAAAATAATGAAAATAAAGTTCAAAATCTCTGAATCTAGTAACTTTAGCAAGGTCTGTCCATCAGATTACTTTAACATCATGTTATTGCTCCCTCTCTTCCGTGATTTGATCTTTTAATATATTCTTTGATGTTCTACCCTTTCTCCTGTTTTAGTCTATGAGTTATTCTAGAGTTATTCTAACTCATAGACTAAAACAGGGACTTGCTAATAATTTTTGAATGCTTATGTATAATTACTATTATAATTACTATTATAATAAGCAATCTGAGGACACAACACTAATTTTTTCCTGGTGAAAATTTAACTAGACATTATTGCAAACTATTTCTTGAAATCTATTTTTTCACATGAGTTCTGAGCATGGCTTTCATTACTTAAAGAGAATTTTAGAGAACATATCATACTTCGAAACACATTCACAACAATCCCCCCTCCAGTTAAAATTAAACAATTCATATTCACTCAGAAATAATTATTTTGAAAATGTACAACTCAATATTGCTCTATGAAATTAGTTATTGCAACAGAAAAATTACACATCAAGTATGTGATGTACTAGATAGGATAGTAGTAAATTTAGACATTGATTCAGGAAAAAAGTGAGGGAAAGGGAAATAGCTATGAAAAGGGCAGGAAGAATTCAGTTGTAAGGAAATTGAGGAAAGTGAAAAATGAGATGAGTGGCACAGAGTCAAAGCAGTCCTAACAAATGGAAGGGAACTGGCCTCTTGCATGCCTAGCTCTGGTCTTTGGCACAATGAGCACTCATCACCAGATTCTTCTGGCTAGGTGTGGAGGCTTGTATATTATGTCTGAGAATCTGCAGCAGTCTTGTGGAAAAACTGCATACGCTTTTATTGCTACTTATATTTCAATCTGTTACTGTTCATAATTAGATCTCATTGATTTACATTGAATCTAAGAAATTAGAAATTACTTTTCAGATTTTATAAAAAACTGTCTGAAAATGATCAATTCCATCATAAATATCATCTCTGAAAACCAAATTTCTGCACAGAAAAGTTTCCTGAAGTAGTAAGACTAGTGGTGAAACCTGCGTTTTCTCTTTGTTTTATTTTATAAACAGTAAGCAGTCTATGTACTATTTATCTTCTTTTGTCTCATTTGTCTGCTTATTACTGAAAAGCTGTGTCCATACTCCTGAGAAGCCAAGTAAAACTTTGAATTATATATATTTTTATGTTGGTAAAGATATGTTATCTAGTAATAAAATATTTGTGCTGTAAAAATTTTATTCAATCAAATATATTTACTAGTTAGTATTAATAATTATATATGTGCTTAGAGAATCTGATAAAGTTTATACCTGACAATTGCCTGTACAGATATTTTAGAGTAGTAAAATAGTATAAGATCAAGAATTGATTTTCAAATATTAAATCTATTATAAAGAATTGGTCATAAGAATCATGCATTACAAAAGGGTTTCCAAAATGAAACACATTTTGAAATTAGCAAATATTTGAGTAACATTGAACCTACATTCAAAAAATCTATGTTCTGCTGTTTTAAAAATAGAATACATATTTTAAAGGATTAATTATAAATTCAAGTAAAAACTATAAATGCCTATGGAAGGTGGAAAGGAAGTCTGGATTTAGAATGAAGAAAAAATAAATAACCAATGCTCTGAAAACAGCTTTTTCACTTGTTAGCAAAAGGATTTAGAGAGATTTATGACCTTTCAATTTCAGGTTTTGTCATTTACTAAATTCTAGTAAGAAAGGTACTGACCACGAAGTATTTTATTTTAGAATATTAATTATATCTGTATATTATTTACTCAAGCAAAGTGAAAAGATTAAAGAAATTTACATAAGGAAAATTATTATTGTCATCTTCCTATTGTGCAAATGATCCAATATTAAATTTATGTATATTTTTATTCAATTGCATTTGTCAAGATTTATTTTTAACTGAAATCATTAAAAATAATAATTAATACAACTTAATGGAATTGTGTAAGATGAAAGTACTGAATTTTTCTGTGTGTTTACTTAGGAAATTTATTAAACAGCTATATTTGGATTTTGGGAAAGTCAGAGTAACCATTTTAAATGTCTTATCTATCAGTTCATATTTGTTAAAATAGTATTTTAAATGTTTTGGCTTCTAAAGTAATATGCAAATAAGACAGTACTAGAAAAGACATGTTAGAAGGGCTGGGGATTTAGCACAGCAGCCTAAGCGCCTGCCTGGCAAGTCTAAGGTTGTGAGTTCAACCCCTGGTGCTGCCAAAAAAAAAAAAAAAAAAAAAAGAAAATGTATGTTAGAATTTTTAAGACGATGCTAATAAGGCTACTAAATTATTTTTAAAAATGTATGTTTCCATTTTTTACTACTTTAGGCTTCACTATTCCAATTTAACAACTAGAATTCAATGTAATTTTTTATTTTCTGGAAGTTTTTGTGAGTTAATTATATAACCTTAAATATTAAGCATAACATTTGTTATCATGACCAAAAAATTAAAACCTTCCTAGATATAATTTATCTATATGCATACATACCTTTAATTATATAAAAAGTAAATTTCTCTGTAAACATTATTTTCCACAAGCATATGTATACATATATAACTTATTGCAAATAATATAAATTATACACTTTTTATAGAATGTATACATTTACATTTGAAATATCTATTGGACTACCTAAAACAAAATCTAATAATATGGGTTGGGGATATAGTTCAGTGGCACAGCGCTTGTCTGGCAAGAGAAAGATCCTGAATTTGATTTCCTGGTACCAAACACAAAAAGAAAAAAAAGAAAAAGAAAAAGCTAATAATAGTAGAGCTCTTGTGAAACAAGCCTAGGTTATTTGCTCTTATAATCAAATCTCATAAACTAAAGGCCTTTAAAGTGGATTGTGCTTACCTAAAGATTAATTGCCTTGTTAAGTTGTTCTTATATTACCATGTAAATATTAAGTCCCTATTACAGCTAATTATTTTTGTGCCCTCTATAAAAATTTCAATATACATTTTTTTCTGATTTGATTTAGTGATGAAGCTTAAGGATGTAATTAAAAATGTGTGTATTTGAAAGGTTTAAATTCTGCTAGGTTGACTAAATGATTTACATAATTTTTTGCAAAGTAAAGGAACACTACATAATGAACTAGTCAAAGTAAAGTTAAAATTCTCTTGTGATACTTCCTTCCTAAATGTCTTTGATGAGCTATAAAACCTGCCTAGCAATTATTATCTGAAACATTAACAGTATTATAGGCAATGCTGAGGTTTAAAAATTCAAGGAACAGTAGACCATGAAGGAGTGGAAAAGCAAGATAAATAAAAATTCTGAAATCTATATCTGTTGAGATTTGAGTGAATATTACCATGACATAGAATAATTCTAAGTGAAAAGGATCAGTGTATTGAGGATGCTTCTGAGAGAGAGAGAGAGAGAGAGAGAGAGAGAGAGGAGCAAAGAGGGAGAATGGTATTAGGATCTCTGTTTATTGAAGTAGAGTGACTTATAACTTTTTATTTCAAGTGAAAAGTTGTCTTTAAAGTTGTTAACCCCCTCCCCCCCGAATAAATAAAGTTGTTCTCAAAGCAACTAAAAGAATCCTCAGACATGCAAGGTATCTGCCTTGATGATTTTGTTAAGCTGGTGATTTCCTAGGTAAGTGTTATAGTCAGGGGTCGCAGGGAGAAAGACCACAATCAGGACACAGAATTTATAATATTATTTATGGTGGTTACCCAGTGTTAAACACAGGCAGTTGCAGGAAATCTGTCCACAACACCAAAGTCTGTTCTGGGAAGGCCCAAAGGCCAGCAGTGGAAGCTAGAAAGTCCATGCCAGCAGGATGAAGGATCTGTGCTAGTAGGTTGAGGGTTCTACAGTGGAGCCAAGAAGCAATGCTCAAATGAGAACCAGGGCCCCTGAAAAGTACCACAGCCATCCTCAG
>RJWT010015508.1:0-20392 GCA_004365215.1 Cuniculus paca | reverse complement strand
GCCTGTCTCAGCCTCCCGAGTGCTGGGATTACAGGCGTGAGCCACCACACCTGGCTTGTTTTTGGTTTTTTTAGGTAAAGTTTTGCTATAGGTTAGGCTACAACTTGGGATCTTTCTCCCAAGTGCTGGGATTACAGGCATCCACCACCATGCCCAGGGGTGATATTTCTATTAAGTGTTTTTTCAGTAACAGTCCCACAGTCAGGCAAGTTCAGGAGATACTGCATAATGTACTTTCCTTTGAAAATTCACAATATATACATTGGCCTGTTAAAGGACCTAAGAAGTCCTACACTTAAAAAACCTTTTTACTTGATTTAATTCAATATTTCCAAATTTTCTTTAGCATTTAGTATCCATGAACAAAACATATTTTGGGAAATGGTGATCTAACACAACCTGCTCTGGTTGAAAAATGAGACCAGAGAGGGGTGTTCAAGATCCAGAAGCAGTTAGTGACCGAGTCAGCATCAGAACCCAATCCCCAAATCTCAACACAGGGAATTTTCTCTTATGATGATAACTTCCTTTTGCTTCCTTTTGCTTTTGCTATGAGAACGTTGATAATTAGGGTGAGAAGCCAGTTAAGAAAATGAAATAGCATAAACTGAAGTATAAGGTTTTTAAAATGTTGTGTCAACATCAGCTGGAAAGCCAGAAGTAGTTGTGCCTATGAGCCCAACTACTCAAGAGACAGAAGCAGAGGGATTGAAAGTTTCAGGTCAGAATGGGGAAATTAGAGAAGACTTGCCCAAATTTTTAAAAAGGAAAAGATCTGAGGAAGTTGCTTGTTATTCCCTGGGTTCAATTCCCAGTACTGCAAAAAAAAAAAAAAAGAAAGAAAGAGAGAGAGAATTTGAAAGTGGTATGATTGGGCTCAGTAGATGGTGTACGGAAGTTGCTTTCTGAAAAGGCTAGTGTTACTCAGACTATGTGTTTATATGAAAAATTGAAACAAAAGTTTTCACTTCAATACACTAATTCCTTCATTGAGGATCAAACTGCAACCGATTAGATTAGTGTGAATTTCAATAGTCTGTGTTAGAGATTGCTTTGGGCATGTGTCTGATAGGCAAAATAGCACACTGTACAATGTAAATTCTCCGAGGCACCTGTTAATGTTTATTTAGTAATGCCTAATACTGTAGATTATTTTTCATTTAGAAGTTACTTAAGGAAAATTTAACAAACCTTAATTTAAATAAAATATTCTTTTAGATTGTTTTGAAATAATTTTCATGTAGCATTTGTGTCCCACATCAGGATGTTACTAGTCACACACTTCCAGTTAGTTTTGTTTGTTTGCAGATACAAGGCCTCCTGCATGCTAGGTAGTGTTGTACCACTGAGCTACATTTCCAGCTGCTGATTAGTTTAGAATATTGTGAAATGGCTAGTTATAATTTGCCCAAATGATCACCATTGGCCATTTTTAAAAAAATAAATGAGGCATTTTGTATCAATGAGTTAAAAAAAGAAAAAAAAATTACTTCAGATTTAGTAGATATTTTATTGCATAGAAACTACTTCTAAAACAATTATTTACAAAATTTTGCAAAAAGTTTAATTACTGGCAGAAGTGGCTGGTGACAGTGGCTGTGTGTTCAGTATTATGCTAATATGAAAATCATATGCAGTTCAAAAATTTGCAATTTAATATTTGTCCCTTTTTGTATCTTTCAATGTTAATAATTTTTCAATTTTAGATTATTTTTAAATTACAGAAAAAATATCACATTAATAAAATTTCTTTAGAGCTTCGTGCTACCTCTCTGTCCCACCTCAGCTTCATAATCCTGTCCTTATTTCTCTAACCTTCTGCTCTAATGTAATTCTAAGATGGCCTCCACCGTCTCCACTCCCTTGTGTTTCTCACATGATTATATCACATGACAAAAGAATTTTGCAGGTGTAACTAAGGTTACTAATCAATTAACCTTAAAATGACAACCAGGGTTGGTCTAACCTAATCACACAAGCCCTGTAAAAACAGTTTTCACCAACTGGTAGTGTTGCAGAATATAAGGCATCAGAGAGACCAACGGGGAAAAGGAGGATTCTTGAGTTTTAGGTGCACACTGGCTCAGCTTGACCTTATGATGCTCAAAATGGTTGAGCACCTGAACAAAGGCAATGCTCTAATTTTATGCATTTGGCTGAGGGGGTTGGTCTACAGAACCATGGGGGAAGGGCAAGCGAGGGTATAGAACCAAGACAAAGTAATTAATAACTCATCCCTGAAAGAAAGCAGAGCCTTGTGAATACTGTGGGAAAAAAGGTGACATGAACTCTGTTTATAGGACGTAGTTGCCAATTTTATCTGTACCAGAATAAGAAGTGATAGCTACAGGGGAGGAAAGGGAATTGAGGGGGATTGCTTTTTAAGTATATATTTCCCATTTTAATTTACTGACCATACTTTCTTTTTTTTTTTTTCCCGGCACTGGGGATTGAACTCAGGACCTCGCACTTGCCAGGCAGGCGCTTACACCACTGAGTTAAATCCCCAGCCCCTGAGGGGGATTGCTCTTTAAGTCCCCATTCATTCTCCCCTTTGATGCTCCCTATAATAATTTTTAATGGACAGCAGCACGATCATTAACATTTACCTTGTTATGAGGGGGAGTGGCTCCATACTGGACAGAGGGAGAATTATAACAAAAAGGAAAACAGACTTATGTTGTCATTGTATCTCCCAAGTTTTGACCATGTGTAGACTGGTCAGCTTTCAGAATGACCAGAGAAGGGCTGTTGTCTCTGGTGGTGGCCTGATCTGGTCACAGGATCAGCTGGTTCAGGTGATCTGGTTCCTGCTGACTGGTTCACCTGTCTTGGGCTGTTGGCTTCTGTCGACTGTAGTAAATCTAAGGCATAGTTTCTGTAATTTCAACAGCAGTGAGGGTAGACAAGATTACAGTATAAAGCCCATCCCACATGAGCCCCAGAGTTGTTGGATTTTATTTTTATTTTTTAACTAAAACAAAGTCCCCAAGTTTGAATGGTTGTGTTGTGTTTGTCAGCCATATGGGCATTTTTCCCTGTACACAGTTATGGAAGTTTTACATGGATATTTTTAAAACCTGTATTTATCTCTTCAAGGTCAATTATTTTTAATTTACAGAGATCACCCTTAACTCTATCTATGATTGGGGATGGCTGGTCAAATAGAATTTTATAAGCAGTATACGCTGTTTGTTTAATGAGGGTACACCAGACATGGAGGAGGACCATGGGCAGGACTTGGTCCCATCTCAAGTGGGTTTCTTGACAGTATTTTTTTAGCAATCGTTTGAGTGTTCCATTTATTTACTTATTTCTTGAGCTATGTGGCTGATAAGCCAACCAAAGTTTTATGTTATTTTTAACATCTGTGTGAGATCCTGGACTATCTTGGTATAAATGCTGGTCCATTGTTTCACCCCAAGGCAGGGAGAGTCCAAATCTTGTGATGATGTCTCTCAACAGCATCTTGGTCATCTTTTCTGCTTTTCTGTTTGGGTGGGGAAAGTTTAAACCCATCCTGAGAAGGTGCAGACAAGCACTTACATATATCAAAAGCCCCTGGCTTGAGCCAATTTAGTAAAATCCATAAGTAAGTTTTTACACTGGGCAGCTCCTATTTCCTGAATACCTGGGGACCAGGTGAGCCCTTGTCTTGGGTTGTTTTGTGTACAGGTCAAACATTTTTTACAAACATCTCAAGTCATTGTAGTGAACTATGGCTCTTAGAAATGGTGGCCTAGTAGTATTTCCAATGCTGTCTTTTGGAGTTTTTGTGGGGGGAGGGGATCTTTATGTTTTAATCCTCTGGTGCTCCCTGTAGAATATAATGGCCACTTCCTTTAGGACTCCTACAGGATCTAGGAACTGCAAAATTTATTTTATACTTTACTTCTTTTTCTCTGGCTGTCAGGAGACCTCTTTTTTATATTTGGAGTTAGTACAGATGCTAACAATTTTGTCCTTTGCAAGCAAAAGAACCCTTGTCAAGGCTGTTAGCTTTGCCTACTGGGCTGAGGCTCTGGTAGGCAGAGGCTGGGCCTTTATCGTGGAGTCTAGAGTTACCATTGTATATTCTGTTCATTAGACCCTTTTTAGTATAATCATACAGTCATGGGGGAGTGGAGCTCCTAGTTTGCCTGGGAGCAAGCTAACTGAGTGAAGAGTATTTATTGTCTATAGAGTTATGCAGGGATTTTTACATAAGAGCCCTATGGCAATTTTTTTATGGACATATCGGAAGGAAAATTTGGTTATATCTGATAACCCTAAGGCTGGGGCTGAGTCAGGGCCTCTTTGATTTGTTTAAATGTTTTTCTCTCAGTCAGCTTTTCAGAGGTGGAGCACTTTTCTCTACCCTTTGGTGGTTTATCTGAATATAGCCTCTGCTTTTTGTTTTTGTTTTTGGCTTTGACCTGTATTAAGCTCTTTTGTTGTGTTATCTCCTGATTGTAGCTATAGCCTCAATGTCTCATTGGCCTTTAGTTGTCAGCATTTTGGTTCCCATTTTTCACGAGCATGTTTAGCTTTTGTTGCTTTGTTTTCTCCCACAGCTGGGCCATTGTTACGTTTTTCCTATGGGTTGTGATTTAGCTGTGTAGTTTTTTGCAAAGGAGGCATGCTTGCTTTGTAGCTGTGTCTCTGTGCTACACTGAGGTTTTAGGGTTACCTGTCCTTGGTGTGTCTGCCCTGTCAGTCTGCTGCCATTGCTTCTCTGTCTCCTTTGCCTGTCGTTGTGGTTCTTCCAGTGACTGTAGAGCCCTTTGTTTTGTTTGTCTATTTGTTTGTTTGTTGAATTATACCTCAGTTTTACCCTTCATGCACAGGGCCAATTTTGTCTTTGCTTGATGCTTGTGTTGGTTCTCCTCTGGCATTGTTTCTGCAAGTGCTTAGCCTCCTCTCATGCTTGTCATTTTTGGGTTTTTGTTTCCTCCATCCATGTACATAAAGGCTCTAGTTCATCCTCAGTCCTACCAAGCTGGCACTCAGTTGTCTCTAGCTGTAGGTGTACCACGTGGGTCTCCTTTTCGATGTGCACCTATTGAATTTGGTTGTCGCCACCTGTTGGATCTTAGCTTGGATCTTTGTCTCTGAACTCTGCTGTAAATTCTGTAGCTCTTCCTAGATACTGTGTTTTTGCATATCTACTGTTTTGTTTTGTGTTTCCCCATTGTGCTATCTCCTTTCATATGTGCCACTGTAGTTTTTGTAGTTTTAAGATTGTTGGTTGTTGTTTGTTTGTTTGTTTTAATCTGTCAGTGAGACCGTGTTGTCTTACATTTGGCATGTTTCTGAGCCTTCTTGGGCTCTTTGGTTGCTCTCTGAGTTTGCTTTGCCTCATGACATAGTGATTATAGTATGTTCATGTGCTTTTTTCCCCTTTGTAGTCACTTCTGAGCAGCCTCTTGGGTCAGCTGTAGCTGTTGCGCTGACTTTTGTTGTTTACTTCCATAGGCATTGGGCCTCTTTTACCTTGGCCTTGAGTCGTTTGACTTCCTCCAGTGCAACTTTGTGCTGCCTTGAGGCTTCCTCCTTAGTCATCATACAAGGCTCTCTTGTATATGATCTTCAACCTGATGGTGCCACCGTTTTTCTTTTTCATTGCCCACTGTCACTGCCAAGCAGCCCCCAGTTTTGCCTGTTCTTGTAGCACAGCATGTTCTCAGCATTGCTGTATATGTGTCTCAGCTCCAGTTTTAGCTCCATCTTGTCAAAGTTCAACTTTGGCCCAAGGATCTCTCTTTTTTTTTGTCACTATTGCTCACTCTTTGATGTGCACCTAGGCAAGGTACTCCTCAATGTTGGCCTTGTGCTATGTTCTCTTTGCTTTTTCCCTGTGACTCAAAGGTAATCTGGGCCTGGAGTTTTGGAGTAGGCTCCATTTCAGCAGGGGAACTGGGCAATTTAGACGATGCAGGAACTTATATCAGATTTTTTGTCCTCTTATGACACATCTTTTAGACTGAGAAAATGGTGTCTTTCCTGGTACTCTGATGGCTCCCATAATCGTCACTTTTAGACAGTGGCCCAATGGGCTGTGTCATTACCAAGTGTTCAGATCTATCATCTACCAGAAAGTCCATCATTTGGCCCCCTACTCTTTACTTTGACCATGACTTCTGAGTGTCTAAGGGTATGGAGGTTGGTCTGGCCTAGTCCTGGTAACCTTCAGGTTCTGTCAGCAAAATGAGGCCAGCATCTTTTTTGGGGGGGCAGGGCAGCGTGATGACAGCATTTTGCACGCAGCCTCCTAGTTTTAGAATTTTTACCATTTCTGTTATTGCTTTGGGGCATTTATTTTTCCAGTGCCTGTATTTTACGCTGCACACTATGATCCAATCGAGTTTTGATTTGACTGGTAGATTTTGGCTCGTTTTGGCTCCTGTTTTGTTTGTGCCCTTGTCTTTCTCCTTAGTGAATTTTTTTTTCCTGTGAGCACTACTGTCAGCAAATTTTTTTTTTGTCCTCCCAATTATGGTTTACACACACTTTGGGAGTCTCCTCTGAAAGATGGGTTGCATTCATGCCAGCAGAACCCTCTTGTTTTTGTCAGTAAGCATCTGGACAGAGCTAAAGCCATGTGAATCTAGTCTGAAGTATATTTAGCTATGAGTCAATTTAGGGAAACTGATCTTGATGCCCTGGTAGTCATCCGCTCCCCATCACTACGCTATGTATACACCCAATTGTTTTTGTTTTCTATCATCTCTCCCACCCTGGCTGGACATTTACCATCAAAGGAGGGCCAATCTATTTCATAGAGCTCTTAACCTCTGATGGGAGTCAGAGTTATTTTATAGTTTCCTGTATAGCCTCCTTTAATGTTAGCCAACATTATTTATTTATTTTAAAGAGAGAAAAAAAAACACAGAAAAATCAAGAAGCAAATAAACAAATAAAAAAAAACAATAGCAAAATGATGACAACAGCAACAAAAAAAATCAATTGCTATATAGAATTTCAAACCAAAATGATAGGAATTTAACACTGGTTGTTGTATTGCATATTGTTGTCATCAAAATAGTTGCTCAGAGCTGGGCGTGGTGGCTCACATCTGTAATCCCAGCACTCGGGAGGCTGACACAGGAGGATCGTTGTGAGTTTGAGACCAGCCTGGGCTACAAAGTGAGTTCAAAGCCAGCCTGAACAGCATAGTGAGACCCTGTCTCAAAATCACAAGGGCTGGGGGTTTAGCTCAGTGGCCTAAGTGCCTGCCTGGCAAGCTCGAGGTTATGAGTTCAATCCCCGGTGCCACAAAAAAAAAAAAAAATAGTTGCTCAGGTTACCAGATACAGGCATGCAAAATTGATCAAACAATATGGTTTCCCGCTCAGCAGTTTCTTTTCCTTTTACTATATCTATTGTAACTTTTGGATCCTATATACTCTTTCGGTTTCTTACACAAGTGAGACAATATAGTGTTTATACATGCAAGTCTGATTTATTTCACTTATGAATATGGTTTCTAGTTGCATCCATTTACCTATAAAAACCATGCATTTATCATTCTTAATGACTGAGTAGTATTCCACTATATAAAAATACATCTTTTTGTACATTCCCCAGTTGATGGGCTTTTGGCTTGTTTCCAAGATCTGGCTATTACAAATTGTGCAGCTATAAACATGGGTGCACATATATTGCTGTGATATGATGTTTTCAATTTTTCTGGGAAAATATCCAGAAGGGGAATAGCTGGATCAAATGGAACCTCTAGTTTTAGTTTTTTAAGGAATCTCCACACTGATTCCCACAGTGGTTATACCAGTCTACATCCCCACTAACAATGGAGAAGTCTTCCTTTTTCCCCACAGCCCATCAACATTTGTTACTGGTTGATTTCTTGATGTTAGCCATTATTTCTGGAGTAAGATGATATCTCAGTATTGTTTTTATTTGCATTTTTCAAATAACCAATGATGTTGAACATTTTTTCATATATTTATTTGCCATTTGTATTTATTCATAGAGAATTGTGTATTCATCTCAGATGCCCATTTTTGGACTGAGTCTTTGAGTTTGGGGGGCCTGATTTTTTTCAATTCTTTATACATTCTAGATAGAAGTCCTTTGTCCGAGGGACAATTGGCAAAAATCTTTTCCCAATCCATGGTTTTTCTTTCACTATGTTGGTGATTTCTTTCAATGCTTAAACCTTTTTTAATAAGATGAGATTCTGGTTGTTGATTCTTTGAAGTACTTACTGTGCAGTTTAGTGTTTGTTCATGAACTCTTTGCCTACCCCTATGTCTTTGGGATTTCTACCTACTTTGTCTTCCAGTAGATTTAGTGTTTCTGTCTTAATATTTAGATCATTTGTCCATTTCAATTTTAGTTTAATGCATGGTGATATGCATGGTTCTAATTTAAGTCTTCAGCATATAAAAAGTCAGTTTTTCCAACACCACTTATTAAAGAGGCTATCTTTCTTCCAGTGAACATGTTTGGCCCTTTTGTCAAGGATAAGGTGGCTGAGTGTGTTTGTAGTTGTGTCTGCATCTTCTATTCTGTTCCATTGATCCTTGGGTCTCTTTTTTTTGCCAGTACTATGCTGATTTTATTATAACAGCTTTGTAACATACTTTCAAATCTGAGATTTGCTGCCTCCTGCCTTGTCTTTGTTGCCCAGGATTGCCTTTGCTATTCTAGGTCTCTTCTGGTTTCATATGAATTTTGGGAATGTTTCCTCTAGTTCTGTGAGGTATGCTAATGGTATTTTGATTGGGATTGCATTAAACATGTATAACAGTTTTGGGAGTTTGGCCACATTCAAAATGTTGGTTCTTCCTATCCATGAACAAGGGATATCTTTCCATTTTCTGAATTCTTCTTCAATTTCTTCTTTCAGAGTACTGTAATTTTCAATGTATAAATCTTTTACTTCCTTTGTTAGCTTGATTCCTAAGTACTTCATTTTTTTCTTGAGGTTATTGTAAAGGGTATAGTTCCCCTAATTTCTCTCCCAGTGAGTTTGTTATTTGTTTACCGGCTTGCTGTTGACTTTTGACTGTTGACTTGGTACTCAGCTATGCTGTTGAATGTTTATTAAGTCCAGAAGTTTGTTGGTGGAGTTTTTGAGGTCTTCTAAGTACAGTATCATTTCATCTGTAAATAACAATAATTTAACTTTTTCCTTTCCTATTTTTATTCCTTTTATTTTTCTCTCTTGTCTGATTGCTATGACTAATGTTTGTAGAACTACATTGAATAGGAGTGGTGATAGTGGATATCCTTGTCTTCTTTCTGATTTTAGGTGAAAGCTTTCAGTTTTTGTCTGTTTAGTATGATACTGGCTTTCGGTTTCTCATAGATGACTTTTATCAGATTGAGGTAAAGACTATCTATTTCGATTTTCTGTAGGATTTTTTACCACAAATGAGCGTTAGACTTCATCAAAAACTTTTTCTGTATCGATTGAGATGATAATGTGATTTTCGTCTTTGGTTCTGTTGATATGGTGTATTACATTTGTTGATTTGCATATGTTGAACCATCCCTGCATTCCTTGGATAAATACACTTGGTCATGGTGTATAATTTTCTTGATGATTTGCTGCATTATGTTTGCTAGTATTTTCTTGATGATTTTGGCACCTATTTTCATTAGGGAAATTAGCCTGTAGTTCTCTTTTTTTTGGTTGGGTCTTCCTCTTTTTTTAGTATCAGGGTAATGTTTGCCTTCAGGAATGAGTTTTGGAAGAATTGTTTCTGTTTCAATTTGATTAAACAGTTTGAGGAGTATTGGTGTTAAATCTTTTCTAAATTTCTTGTAGAATTCAGCTATGAACTCAGCAGGATCTGGGCTTTTCATTGTTGGCAAATTTTAATTACATTTTCAATTTCAATAAATGATGTTGGGTTATTGAAGATCTTGATCCAGTTTTGGTAATTCATATGTTTCTAGGAATTTGTCCATTTTTTCTGTGTTTTCCATCCTACAAGAGTATAGATTTTCAAAGTAAGTATTGATGATCTTCTGAATTTCCTCAGGATCTGTAGTGATTTCACTCTTTTCTTATTGCATGAATTTGAGGTTTTTCTTTTCTCTTTTTCATAAGGTTGGCTATAGGCTTATCAATTTTATTTGTTCTGTCAAAGAACCAACTCTTCAATTCATTCATTCTTTGTGTTGTTTTCTTAGTCTCAATTGTGTTAATTTCTGCTCTGATCTTTATAATTTTCTCCCTTCTTTGGGCTTTGGGTTTGACTTTCTAGAAGCTTCAAAAGTACTATTAAGTTGTTTATTCATGCTCTTTCCATTTTCCTGATGTGAGAATTCACTGTTATAAATTTCCCTCTGAGGACTGCTTTCACTGTGTCCCAAAGGTGCCAGTAAGTTGATTTGCATTGTCTTTCAATTGTAGATATTGTTTAATTTCTTTTTTTCTATGAGCAGAATATATTTATTGAGAGAAAGAAACTTCTGTCTGAGAGAGAGACAGAAGGGGTCCCAACTGGGTTGCCAAAGACTCTGGCTTTTCTAGAGATTTTTGTAGAGTAAAACCACAAAGTGAGACAGGTACAAGATGGGGAAAACTTGGGAACTCACAAGGCAGATGGGCATGAGGTGGGACAGAACCATGGCCAACCAATAAGATTAATTGTTCAGGTAAAATTGACCAAATTAAGGACAAATGAGGAAGCAAGTCATATAGCAAGTGAGCATTCTTAAGGATCATTGACTCTTCCTGTAGGGCTTTCGGATGGTGGTTCCTGACTTTGTCAAGGTGATCCATACCTATTTAGAATACCAATCCCTGATATCTATACTTAGGGTGTGGTTGCATTTGTTTTTGCCTTTTGTCTAAAGATCTGATCCACAACAAGAGGTGTCTGTCTCCTCCAAGGTCACAAGACATCTGGTCCTCTGTGTTCACTTCCTCAAGGGCCTGGCCCTGTCTGACTGCCCATAATATTTCTATCTAACTCAGCTACCTGTAACATTCCCCCTTCTGAGGAAGTAACCTGAACTGCCATGAGGGGCAATGGGTGATGACCGATCTGGCTTCTTCATGCTGAAGCGGGTTGTAGTTGTTGATCAGCAGTCAGATATACTCTACAGAGGTTCTAACTAGTGACCCTCAGTAGTACCAGCCATTTTCATCTTGGGTAGGCCTACAGCTTTAAAGTCTGGAGGAGGCAAAGCCAAAGAAACAATTAAGTATGTATGGGCCAAATAATAGAATCAATAGGATTATTAACAAAGGATTGCTAACAGTGACTATAACCTTCCCATGTTTTAACTTAGATTTATCATTATTTTAACAAAACTATAAGAGACAAGGCAATTAAAAACAATGGGCAAAAATAGATCACAAGCAATTGTCACAAGTAATTATAAGCAACTGCCGGTGACAAAGCAAAATTTGAAGCATAAAAGTTTGTTACCTAAATTATTGCTAGTCTAGAGTCTATGAAACAAAAGCCAACTCTTACTTCTGTCCAATGATCTCAGTGGAAGACCTCCAAATGACACAGGGGAATGAAACTCCCAACCTACTAAATGTTCCATATGAGTTGGTGTTCTCTAAAATTGAAGAGTGAATTTTAGGAACAATGGAGGTTATGAGCAGAATATATTTATTGAGAGAAAGAAAGCCTCTGTTGAGAGAGACAGAAGGGGTCCTGAGTGGGTTGTGCAATATTGTTTAATTTCTTCTTTAATTTCTTCTATGACCCACTGGTCATTCAGGAGGGTGCTATTTAATTTCCATGTGTTTACAGAGTTTTTGAGATTTCTATTGTCAGTGACTTCCAATTTCTTTGCACTATGGTCAGATAATACGCATGGGATAATTTCAATTCCTCTGTATTTACTTATGCATGTTTTATGGGCTAGTATATGGTCTATTTTAGAGAACATTTCATGTGCAGCTGAGAAGAACGTGTATTCTGATGTACTGGGTGGAACACTCTGTAAATGTCTACTAAGTCCATTTCTTCACAGGTTTGATTCTGTTCTGTTATTTTTTGCTTATTTTTTATTTTGTTGACCTGTCTCTTTGTGACAATGGGTATTAATGTCACCCATTATAACTGTGTTATTGCTCATGTTTGTTTCATGTCTATTAATATTTGCCTTATGTAGTTGGGTGCACCCATATTTGGTGCATATATATTTATGATTGTTATTTCTTTCTCTTGAATTTTTCTCCTAACAAGTATGTAATGACCTTCTTTATCTTTTAATCATTCTTGGTTTGAAGTTCACCCTGTCTGCGAACAGGATAGCT
This sequence comes from Cuniculus paca, assembly GCA_004365215.1. NCBI lineage: Eukaryota > Metazoa > Chordata > Mammalia > Rodentia > Cuniculidae > Cuniculus > Cuniculus paca. Next base: position 8,160 of record RJWT010015508.1, on the reverse strand, counting down.
ACCCCTGTTTTTTTCTGGGTTCCTGTTGCATGGAGTATTGTTCTCCAATCATTTGACTTTCAGTCTATGATTTTCTTTTTGAGTTAGATGTGTTTCTTGTATATAGCATATTGTTGGATCTTGTTTTTTTTTGATTAATTCTGCCAGTCTGTTTCTGTCAATTGGTGATTTGAGGCCATTTAATTTATGATAATAACTGATACATATTCACTTGTCTTTGTCATGTTATCTTCCTGCTCTTGGTTTCCTGCTTTTCCTCTGTTTAATTGCTTGCCTTGGTTGGTAGTTTCTTTCTGTTGTTGTTCTTGGAATTGTGGTCATTTTTGTCTCTGTCCAGAAAACCTTTTAGTACCCTTTGTAGTGTCATATTGGTAGTCATAAATTTCATCAGTTGTTCTTTGTTGTGGAAGTATCTTATTTCTCCACTGATTCTGAATGATAGTTTTGTAGGGTACATCAGTCTGGTTTGGAAGTTATCTTCTTTCCAAACTTGAAATACTTCACTCCAAGTTCTTCTTGCCTTGAGAGATTGTGTTGAGAAGTCAGCTATGATTCCAATGGACTTTCCCTTATAAGCAACCTGTTTCTTTTCTCTGACAGCTTTTACTATTCGGTTCCTGTGCTGAATTTTTGATATCTTGATTATTATTTGTCTGACTGTAGATTTATTTTGGTTATGGCTAATTGGGGTTCTATATGCCTCGCTTATCTGAATTGTCAGATTCTTTTTCCATGCTTGGAAGATTTTCTGCTATTATTTCTGCAAATAGTTTTTTTTTTTTTTTTTAATTTCATTTGTGTTGACTCCTGCTTTTTCATGGACACTCATTATTTTATAATATTTTTCTTTTCATCATCTTGTAGCTGTTGAATTGTTGTTTCCTGATATTTTGTTATTTTCAAGAGGTTTTTCCTTTCAGGGTTAATAGCCTTCATCCTGTCTTCAAGTTCTGAAAATCTATCTTTGGTTTCATTCAAGCATTTTTACCAGCTTTCAATGGAGTTTCTGATTTCCTGTATATCTGCTTGAATCTGTTTCATGTACTTTACTTTTATCCTATATTGATCATTGATGATTTCCATCTCTTCCTATCATCATCTACTTTCATATCTATCTCTGCTCTAAATGTGGTGATCATTTCATCTATTAATATTGATATTTCTTTTTTAACCTGAGAGATTACTTCTGATCTAATTTCTTCTATAGCCTCATGGATTTTTTTTCAGTTGCTATCATTTCAGAAATTTCAGGTGTGTGTCTCCTATTTTCTTCTATGTCAGTGACTGCTGGACTTGTTCTGGGTGGCTGGAGGTCTAAGCCTGCAATTTGCTTCTTCATTTTGTCATCTGGATTCCCACAGTGATGGAGGGGCAATGGGAATGACCATTGCCTCAGGCACCCCAAACCTGGGTTCCTGTGATGGCAGAGAGGTGATGGGAATGGCCTCTGACTCAGGCACACTTCACTTGGGGTTCCCATGATGGCAGAGAGGCAAAGAGAATCACCAACATATATCTTAATGGGGTGAGTTTTGATGTATTTTATCCATGTCTACTGTGATGTGATACAAATCACTTTCTTAAGCATTTTTGTTTTATTTCAATTTGATCATTTCCCTTTTGGGAGTTTTTAGAAGGAACAGTCTGAGCTTTGTCAAATTAAAAAGTAAGCGTATTTTTTAAAATAAACCACTTCCACAAGTTTTCTTGATGTATATAAGCTTTCTAGTCTTGTCATTATCTCTGTTTTCATCTCTTTAGCAGAACAAAACTTTCATCATACAAGATCTTCTCATATCAAAAGTGTATCTCTTATATTTATAATCTTCTTAATATTTTTCTTAGTATAAGCCTTTTACAACAACCTTGACTACAGCCACTTGAATTTTCAAATGTCCCCTTTTTTCCCTCAGATAGTAAATTTGACTGACTGCCAGCAGACCTCTGTGTAACCTTGAATCAGCATTCTTATCTTAAACCAACAGTGCAAAGAGCAAGTTATGCCTGTAATTGCAATTTAAGAATTTGCAGTACACAAGAAATGTTTTACACACATCAACACAAACTGGAAACTAAAAGTATATTTATCAATTAGCTAAAATTTGTAGTTTGATTTCTCCTGTAAAGCTTTCTTAGGTCTGACAGAACTTTGACCATTCAACCCTGGGCTGGAGCTGTCTCAGTTTTCAGACATCTGGAGGTAGCACCAGGCTGGTGACCCCAAGCAAGAGCTGGCCTTGGGTTTCTAAAACCAGAAGGAGACTTTGGGCCATGTCTCACTTTGTGCTCATTTTGCTGCTCCAATATTGACAAGCACAGCTGGGCCTAAGTTTCTTGGCCTTGTGCCTTGGGTTTAGCCTAGCTACCAGACCAGCTGACTGCTCAGGTGTTATTTTTGTTGATTGGTTGGTTTTTGTTTTTTAGATCAGCCTGCAGTGCCCCACCTGTACATCCCAGTACACTAAAACAAAGCAGCTTTTTCACGTCTTCACTCATTATAGTGTAAATCATTTTCTCAATTACTTTCATTTTCAGATCAATCAGGCTGCATTCTTCAGTCTCCAGCTGGGCACAGATGACCTTGGACTCAGGCATTTAATTTTTTTTAATTTGAAGAGAATAAAACCAAATGAAATAAAACAGAATCAAGTCAATCAAAGCAAAACAATGAATGTGGTACAGGACTTCAAAACAAGATAAAAGGAAATCTACAATGGCTACCATAATGTCTCTTGTTATCTTCAAAATAACTGTCCATACACACACACACACACACACACACACACACACAAAATAAAACTGAATAAAACCAATCAAAACAAACCAATGAAAGCAATACAGGACTTCAAAACAAAATGATAGGAAAACATCAGTGGTTACTATTATGCCTCTTGTCATCTTCAAAGTAGCTGCCCACACCATCAGACACAATACAATCAAACAAAACAAAGTAGAATAAAATCAATCAAAACAAAACAATGAAAGCAATACAGGGCCTTGAAATAAGAAAATAGGAAATAAATAATGGCTACCATAATATATTTTGTTATCTTTGAAATAGCTGTCCATACAATCAAATATAATAAAATCAAACATAACAAAGCAGAATAAAGCCAGACTAAACAGAACAATTAAAACAATACAGGGTTTCAAAACATGATAATAGATTAACAATGGCAACTGCCTTCCCTTGTTAGACATTTCCTCCCCCTTTCACTTTCACAATATTTATTTTAGGTCCCACTAACTCCTTTAGTTTTTTATACTAGGGAGACAACAGGATGTTCACCCATGTGACTCTGAACCATTTCACCCATGACCATAATAATACAAACCACCAAGTCAAGAAAAGCTTGGAGTGAAGCATTTCAAGACCTGAAAGAAAACAAGTTCTCACCCAGATTGATGTACCCTGCAAAACTTTCTTTCAAAATTAATGGAGAAGGGCTGGGCATGGTGGCACACTCCTGTAATCCCAGCACTCAAGAAGGCTGAGGCAGGAGGATCATTGCAAGTTCGAGATCAGCCTGGGCTACAAAGTGAGCCCAAGGCCAGCATGAACTACATAATGAGACCCTGTCTCAAAAAGAGCAAAAAATAAATAAGTAAATAAAACAAAAAATTAATGGAGAAACAAGATACTTTCATAACAAAGAACAACCGAAGGAATTTATGACCACCAAACCAGTGCTACAAAGACTGAAATACTGAAGGATATTCTAGAGAGAGATAAAAAAGATTACAGTTCCAGGAACAGTGGCAGAGGGGGATCACCCAGTAGGGCAGACAACTAAATGGAGGGAAAAAGTAGACAGCCAATGGCAGGAAAATAGCATGGTAGAGATGAGCCAGTGCATGTTGCCATAACCGTTAATGTAGACAGCCTCAATTCTCCAGTAAAAAGAAACACAGGCAGAGTGGATCAGGAGACAGGATCCATCAATATGCTTTACACAAGAAACACATATAACTCAAAAGGGGGTTCACAGACTGAAAGTCAAAGGAGAGAGAACAATGCTCTATGTGACAGGGAACCAGAAAGAAGTGGAGGTAGCTTGCCAATCAGCTGCAGAGTGGATAAGAAAGACATGGCATTTTTATACAATGGAAAACTACGAGATAACTTTGAGGCTCTTGTAGGTAAATCATGCATTTAATTTTGCTCACATACACTCTCATACATCTTCCCTTTCCAAGTTGTTTTCATCCTGGCATCAGATTCTCTGGCGCCTTTTGTTGTGGGCCACTCACAATTCTCACACTCTCTGTGAGTTTTCTTACCACAAGTCATTTCTTCATTCCATTTGTCACTCTTGTTGTGAGACTATCCCATGAGGTCTTTGAGAGTCATCTTTTTTTTTTTTTTTTTTTGCGGCACCGGGGATTGAACTCACGACCTTGCGCTTGCCAGGCGGGTGCTTAGACTGCTGAGCTAGATCCCCAGCCCCTTTGAGAGTCATCTTCAAGTTGTTCTCAGTGCAGGCCTATCTTGCAAGTTGTTAGAGAGCAATTTTTACTTTGGACCTCCCCCACATTGCTTTTGTGGTTATAGGTTTTGATAAGATTTTGGTGAGATAGAGACAAATAAAAGAAGAAGAGGCCTTTATTGCAGGCATAGGAGGACTGCAGAAGAGATGCAAGCACCTTGAGGTGAGAAGAAAGAAGTGGAAGTAATTTTATTGGGGCTGACGGGAGGAGTTTGGGAGGTGGGCAAAATGACACATCAACAGCTGATTTGAAGGAGCGTCTGTGTGCACAAAACAGGAAAGAGAAAGATTTACTGGGGGCTGGGGGTGGAGCCCTTGGGTGGTTGTGGAGTCTTGGGATTGAAGAGGGCTTGGCACACGCGCAAAAAGGGAGTGAGAAGTTTATTTCTGGAACTAGAAGGAGAACATAAATGTTACTCTGAGACAGATAAGTTGCTTCTCTGGGCGTGGTACTAAGTTGGTCAGATGTCATGTTAGAGATAACTAAGCCCCAGGCTAGCAGAATCTATCAAGTTTCATCTGACTTAGTTCGGATTGGACAGACCATTAGCTTCTCTACATCCCTAGTACCCCTAGGAGCCAGTTCTCATTGCAGGCCACACGTGCTCAGAAATGCTGGTGCAGTCAATTTTAGTTTGGGTCAGATTACTAGGTACTCCCTGGGAGGTGATCAGTCTCGCCTTCCATCCTATTAGGATGGATTTTCCCACTTTGGCATCCAAAACCTTACCACAGTCCTGTAGCATGGTGTTGTTCCTGAATCATCCTGAATCTCCTCAGGTTCCACTTGCCCTGACACGATAGAGGTCTCCAGGCTGTGCAAGGGTTGATATCCTTTCTGAGCTGAAGTTTTACCCAGCAGTGCCAGAGGTCTCAGGACTCCTGCAGTTTGGGCCCTCGTGGGTCTGCAGACAAAGGAGACAGCAAATCTGTCATCTTGCTTGTAAACTGCCATAATGGGTTGCTTTATTGCTAGTATTTAGAACCTGTCGGCCCACTCGGGGCCAAAGGGAGATTTTTGTGGGTAACATCCCAAGTTTAAAGAACACACATGTGCAAGACATTAGCAACAACAGCAGAGCAGAGCACAAGAGCACAAAAGACACCTGTCTTTATTGTATAATTCTCATATGGGTTGTTATCTCACGTTTACATTCTTGCATAGTTGCTATAACCAGTGTGTGTGTATTTACCTATGCTGTCATGGTTACATAACTATATCCCATTGTGCACCTGTGCTAGACAAGCAAGCTCATGTCCTCAGGCGTCCCTAGATTTCTCCAAGCTTTGAAGCCATCTGAGTCATTCCCCACATCTCACTTGCTCAAAGGTTGGGGGCATATAAATGTAAGTCTATATGTAATTAGGCACAAGTACCTCCACACATCGTAGTTAAAAAATCAAGAACAAAGTGGTTTTGCAAAACCACTGTTCTCATTTGAACAGTTTCATCCATAAGCAACAACAAACCTGGCACATAATATTCAAGACTTGGGCCATATGTTGAGCAAAGGCTTCAACCTAGAGGGCTAAGTTTGTGGTCTTTGCCCCTGGTCAGATGTTATTCCCAGCAGCACCTCATATGCAGCAGTCAATATTTTTGGTCAGACACTACTCCTAGTGGTCAATCATTGGAACGCCTGAACAAGGCACCTGCCAAGTCATTTCCTGGCAAGAGGAGGGGCTTATGTCCTGAACCATGATACCCTACATGGTCAGTTTTTAGCTACTCATTACAGTTCTCATGAAAGGTCAGCACCCTACAAGGGATGACACCCTATCTGTCACTCCTGAGCTGCCCAATCCAGCAGCCAGAGTGTCAGCCCTGTAAAGACAACCCAAATGTCTGTATATACACGTAGGGGGCCTTACTCACTCATCACAAACAATCACACTGTCTACAACTCCGCCTATTGACTTGACCTTCCTGTTCTGGTTTCAAACCAGAGTACTTTCGTTCTGGGTTGGACAGTGGCTGCTGTCTATTGCGAGGTTGGGTCACAGGTAGCCCCATCAGTATACTGATGCCAGTCAGAGGTGCCTCTGGGATGGGTTCCTGGGCCGTGTACATCATGGATTCCAAAACTGTTGCCAGTTCGGCTGCCAATAGGCTAGCCAAGAAAGAGGTCTGCTGTTGGAGGTACGTACCCCAAGCCCTGAGAGTGGGGGTCTGTGCCACTGCACCCCTGGGATGGGCTGTCTACATATGTACCCAGCCCTCTATCTGTCCTGTGACTCATCATGCACGCTGCTGTTTCTCAATCAGGGAAACCCAGCTCTCAGCTGCCTTCCACAACGGTATCCAAAACCCAACAGGGTGCTTCTGCTTCCCTATTTTTGCCGTAGGCCTCAGCCAAAACCATTATCATTCACACCGATGTTGAGGATAAACAGCAGGTGAGGGTCAATGAGCCTAGGGTTTGCAGCTGTGCAACCACCCTCTTTGAGTCCTGAAATGCAGCTTACACTGTCTATACAGCAAGCAGTTTCCACTGCATCTGTTCAACAAGCAGCTTCCATTGCATCTATTTATGCCCCTTTTGATCATCCGGGATAAAGGGAAAGCAGGCCCAATACACTGTAATTGGTATACTCTTCTGGGTCTTGTCTAACCCAAGCATATAATACCCAAGAATTTGACAGACAAGCCAGTTCCCTGGACCATGTCTTTGTCCATGGCCCACCCCCATGCCAGCAAACCTTCCTTTCAAACTGTGCATGGTGGCTTTCAAATCTGCAAGACAACATAATATCATTGATACAAAACAGTGACACAAAATGAGCTTAGCCTACGCGGCCAGGTCCAGGTCCAGGACACAAAGTTGGGCTATGCAAATAGCCTTGTGCCAACATCTGGAAGGTCCATTGTCTGCCTTCCTGGGAGAAGGTAAATTGGTCCTGACTGCCAGTGTCAGGATGAGACCTCACAGTCATTCACCACAACCCATCTGGCTTCCACACAGGCCATACTGAAGGGCTCTGTGTGGGGAATATCACTCCAGCTTTTTCCAATTTCAAGATAGTCTGTCCTATCTCATGGCCTCCAGGCAGCCGGTACTGCTTCACACACACAACCCATGTGGTTTGCAGGAGAGTCAGCGGTGCATGGTGTGGATGGCCTTGGACTATGGTTTTTACCATGCAAATTTACAACTGGCATTCTCCAGGAATGGTGTGTAGCTGAGCACCAGTCAGTATGTTCACCCCAGTATGTATTCAGTAACTGGGGAAACATAAACATATAGGTTTTGGGGCAAGTACCCCATATTCAAAATCACTTGGGTCTTCCAGATTGTGATGTAGTGACCTCTATACCCTTCTATGTATGTGTTATGTCCTGTAAAATGGTCTGGGTTGCTGTGTATTAGTGTTGACTTAGCTTTGGTGTCCACCATTACTAGTACATGCTGCACATTTTTGGATACCAGTAAGTAGTGAATTCTGCATTCCAGTTCCCAAGACCTCCAAGACCTGGGCACTGCAGCCTGCCTCCTTGGGGTAAAAGGAAGCCAGTGTCACTTCTTCCTACTTTACCAGGGCTGCTTTGGCCTCCTGGCCCTTACCTGTTGGCTGGTATTGCTGCTTGGGACCTAACTGCCTCCAGAGTCAGCAACACATCTGAAGGCTGCGCATCTAACTTATCTGAATCTAGGACGGCAGCCAGCAGGTCCAT
>RJWT010015507.1:0-20387 GCA_004365215.1 Cuniculus paca | reverse complement strand
GGTCTTACAGAAATTAGAACACCAGAGGGGCTTGAAAAAAAAGAAAGGAAATCATTCTGGTTTGACGTTGTTTAAAGTAAGATGTTGCAATGAAGCCTCACCACCCTGTGTTCATCAGAAAATGTTAGTGCCCTGGGGTCCCTTTGTTTAAAAGGTAAAAGTAAAAGGTTAACTCCAGAATGGGAGGCAAGAAGAGTGTCCTAATGTTATAGAACCACTTTTTAGTATCATGCAACTTCCATGCATGTCTATAAGCCAAGTATAGTGTAACTGTGGTCAGGAAGGCCAATTGGCAAATTTATTGATTAAAAGTCTATCTAAAATGCATACTACTATTTCAAAACAATTACGTAGGTGTACTAGGTCTTTTTTTACTTTCAATATTATCAATATTATTGAAAATAATAGTTCACTTTTATTTACAAACTCTAATTACACTGGGAAAAAGATTCAGTCATTTTTGTTGGAGTGTTTTTGTTTTCCTGCATAAAGCCATGGTATAACCAAAGTCAATTTCTAGGCCATTAATTTTATTTTTGGAAAGAGTGGATTGTTTTTATTAATCATACTGCAAAATTAGGGCTTCGCCTCTGATCATACTTTAATATATATGCATATTTGCGAACACTGACTCACAGTGGAAAATCAAAATTTATATATAGTATCTCTTGTCCTCCAATTTTCAAGAACTAAAACAGTGAATTAGCTTTAGGAACACAAGCATCAAAAAATATTCATACAATTGTGATTTTCTCTGGAAATTTTGCCGGCTGTCTGAACATAAAAGTCACAGGCAGAACTGGGCATGGTGGCCCATGTCTGTAATCGCAGCACTCAGGAGGCTGAGGCAACAGGATCACTGTGAGTTCAAGGTCAGCATGGACTACTTAGGGAATCCAAGGCCAGCCTGAGCTACATAGTGAGACCCAGTCTCAAAAAACCAAAAAAGAAAAAAAGAAAAGAAAAAAAGTCACAGTCAGGTATTAAAACAAACAAACAAAAACTGTGTATTTCCTAATGGTAGATTGGTCCTCCTTTCATGCCTAATATTTTTAAATGATACACTCAAATTAATTAAATTAGAAAACAGTGAAACTACTTGAAATCCAGAAAGAACTGGCAAGCTATTATTATTTAACTGTAGAAAGTGAAACAACTAAAGATTAGTCCTGTACCCTGTATTTCCCTCTCAAGATGATTTCTACCTTGTACATTAGTTCAGTGGCTCTTCTCTGAACCCTTCTACTCTAACATCACTTCCAAATTTGGAAAGATTAAACATCAGCATATTGGCTAACCCTGTGAGGCCAGGATTCCAAGTCCTTTAACATTTATTTATTAACACATTTCACCTTCACATAGTAGGGTCTATGAAGTAGACCCTACTAAAGCAACATTTTTACTGATGAGCAAACTGAAATGGGGAAGGAAGTTACCCAAATTTTTCTTCTAATAAGTAGCAGAACTAGCACTGACACTCAGGCCTTCTGGTTTTAGAGCCTATGTCTTAACCACCTACACCACACTGTTTCTCAGTGACAACTGAATTAAATATGAACTATTACCTTTTCATAATGATATGAGTATATTTATGGAAAGTCAAAAGTTAGAGAATACACCTAAGTAACTTTTTCTTAGGCTGCAACAATATAATTCAGTACACATTCCTTCTCTTTTTTAAACTTTTGAAAGTTTTATTAGTGTATGTTTGCAGTGCATGCAGTTTACAATCATCTTGAAGGTGGGCACATGTACATACTACAGTTTGTTTCTTTTTGTTTAAGTCCCCTTCCCTCCCCATCTCATTCTTCCTCTTCTAATTCTCCCCGCCTGATTTTCATTCTTGTTGATATTTATAATCTTAGCTTGGTATGGTATATAATGTTTACATTCATTAAGGTTAATAGTTCCTATGCATGGCATATCCTTATTCTGTTTATTTCCCCTTCCCCTCCTGTTGACTCTTACCACTTATTCCCTTGGACCCCTTTGCTATTACACAAGATTCATCCTTTTGCCCCTTCTATCCATCCTTCATTGTATTCTCTTTGTTTGAGCTCTGCCTCACTTAAATGAGAGATATCGTATTATGGATCAAGTATTCTGCCATTTCTCCATTGTCATTTTATGGAATCTTGAAGATATTTTGACTCTAAGATCTATCCCTTACAATGCAAATATTCCCAGGGATAATTATGCATTGGTCATTGTCAGCTATCACTGTATATATCTCGTGTTGTCATATAAAGAGTAAGTAATATGTGACAATAGATACTGGACATTTAAATGGATTTTGCTGTCTGTATTTGTCTGGTTTTTCCACAACTAACATTTATTAGTCTACCATCACAATTTTTTTTATATTTTATTCAGATTAAATTGTAGAATATGTTCTTGACTTAAAGATATTTGTAATCATTTTTCAAGTTGAATGTAGTCTTTAAAAAATCAGATATTCACCATTTGTTCACCAAATTTTTATGAAGTATCTAGGACACTGAAGCTACCAAAATGTATGGTAGATTTGGAATGGGAAGATAAGGGAGATACTAAATAGGTATTCTACCTGGGAACATCATAATGAAAATAAAACAAGAATTGATAACATATTTCTGATAAAAGCCCCATAGATAAGGCATACTCCCCATCTTAGTTACCTTTCTCTCATTGCTGAGACAATTACCTCACACCCAAAGTTAGAGGAAAGGTTTATTTAGTTCACAGTTTGTAGAGGTTTTTGTCCATTATTGGCTGGCTTCAAGGCAGGGTGGCATGGCAGAAAGGCAATAGTTCATAAGCACAAGACAGCAAAAATCAAGCAAGCAAAAGCAGCAAGCAAAAGACAAGCCTCTTTCTGTGCTTTAGACTGTATGCAGTTTACCCATGAGGGCAGGTGTAGCTTTTACACCCTTAATCTTAGCATTTGACTATGAATCAATCACAAACTCTAGATTCATTCACCTCTGAAAAGCCTACTCCCTGTGACTGCATGAGGCTTTGGGTGGGGGAACATCTAGACACAAAACATAACATTCCCAAACACAGATACACAAGTACACTTTTAAATTAGACTTCAGTAATTATATATACTTTCAATAATTAGATCAATAATTAAAATGCCAATGTATAGTCATAATAAATTGTGAACTGAAAATTTAACAATAAAAATTTCTTAGCTAATATTATGGTTTCTGTCTAGATGTCTCCCCAAAACCTCATGGTCATAGGGCTTTTACAAAGGTGGCTGAATGTAGCCTGTGCAATACTGGAATTAAGGGTGTGTGATTAGTAAATTAGTCCACTGATTGGTTTGGCATAGTTCTGGCTAGGACTCAGGGTGTGAGTGCTACACTCACCCTAGGGTGGGTAGCCTGCATACAGTATAAGGGTCAGAAATCTTGTCTTCCTCCTTTGTTGCTTTTGCTGCTTCTTATGGGTGCCCTGAACTGCTCTCCTCTGCGATGCCCCTCTGCCATGTGCCACCCTGCCTTGGAAACAGCCAACTATGCACTGAAGCCTCTGCAAACTGTGAGTCAAAATAAACCTTTCTCCCTTTAACTTTGGGTATTGGGTATTTGGGGTATTTAGAAAACATGATTGATTAACAAAATTTTGTACCTAAAACTCGAGTTTTCTTAAAATACAGTTTTAAAATTACAGTTTTCCTTGTCTCCTTTCTACTTATCTTTATTTCCTCTATCCTACTTCACTTTGACTTATATAATGAATTTGAAACTACGACCCATGCACCCACCCTCTACTGGTTACTGGGGAAAATTATTAAATCATAATAAAAATAATAAATATTAAAAACAACAATAATAATGGAAATTGCTATCTTACCCCATTTCATAATAAAACTTTCTCTTTTAAATAAATGATCAATATATTATAGACTTTCAGTAGTTTCTTTAACCATACTCCACCGTAATCACACAGAGACAAAACAAATAAATTGCATGTCAAGATGGCATAATTCACCGTCCCCCAGACTTCACTGCTGTGAAGGAGCTGGGGGACCTGCTCTCTTAGGGCTTCAGGCAGCTGGCCACCATTCTGTCTGAAAGCACAGCTGGTAAAAATCTGGTCTCCACTCCCCTGAATCTGATTCCAGATCTCCTCATACTTGGTATCTAATGTCTTGCTGCGGAATTTAACTGGTGGCTCTATTCAAGTAGCATGTGGGTACCTTGCTGGATACATTCTGTCATCTCCTTCTGCCATCTTGCTTCTCTTATTTGAATCCCATTCACACACACCAACAAAGGCGAGTCTGAAAACCTACCAACACTCACACACGGAAAACTAAGCAGGAGTGGTCAGTGTCTTTTTAGGGTGACTAAAACTACTCAGCTGCCTTCTCTTATCTTCCCAACTCACAAGTCCTGTTCCAGTTTGTTAGTCTCCTAAATAGTTTGATATTTGAGGACCAGTTCACTTCATTTTAATTTTTGGTCTTTGTTGTTATGATTGCTTAATACACTGTCTTCATGTAAAGCACATTTAATTCTATAACTAAACTTTTTTAAAGCAGGGAAAACATGTTTAACTTTTTCTTCATGAAGCACAGAATAAACAGCTGCACTCAAATAGTACCTTCATTTTCTTTCCAGTCAGATTTACATTGTAACATATAAGAGAAGTGAGAGAAACCTACTGAGACAGAACTATCTTTATAACCCCTGTGGACTTGCCCTTTCCCTCATTCCCAATTTCAGAAAAAAAAATAAGAATACAAAGCTTCATGCTGGCAAGTTAATCACAGTCAGGGAGAGAATGAGCTCAACTGTGTATGTAAAAACTTAGTTGTTTTTCTTTGATTCATCCGATAGCATCACACTGGGTCAGTTTCTTGTTTATGCTGTCTTTATTGTTTCTGGTCTTAGAACAATAAACATCCCTAAGTGGTTTCAATTACAGCAACAAAACTGTGCAAATGAACTTTGGCTTTGTTTCATATTGAATAGAGGATTTTTATGATTTTATAAATGGTGGTGATGTTTAGGAATCTTGCCAAACCTGTTCTATAAACAGTGAAGAGTCACATTTGCCAATGCCAAGCCTTTAATCTCCCAAATATCTTTCCCTAGATATGGATAAAATATTTTAACCTTGTTCTATGGAGATGGGTATGAATGATCAAATTATTTGTGGATTCAGCAACAACTTGCATAAACAAAATATTGGAACGTTTTCTCTGGTAATGTATTTATAAGCCAAGGCCTGATCTTTTTGTGTGTCTTCCTTAATTACAGGAAAGTATTAGCTGAGAGTTACTCATTTTTAACCAATTCATCCCTCAGTGATATCAGGAACAATAAATTATCTTATGCTGTGTTAAAATACACACATACACACACACGCACACATACATTTCTTCTCAATATCAGTGGTTTCGCAAAATAAAATTTATACATAAAAGCGTGTATGCAGGGAGCTCCCCTTCCTTATATTTCTGTAGTCAACTGGGCAAAAAAACAGTTCTGGAAATACCTACGCCAACAACTGCATATCCCAGAACTAGTAATACAGGCCATCCGTGCAGAAAGCATCTGGGAAATTCAGTCTTCCACTGGCCATACAGCATGGCACAGTAAGACACTGATTCATTACAGAAAAAAAAGTTTCACACTTACAGAATGTTCTGGGTGCCATCATTTACTAGTAAATACGTTAATTAGAATGGTGGGGCTGACATAACAAAATACTACGGGCTGGATGGCTTAAACAACAGAAATTTATTTTATTACAGTTCTGGAAGCTGAAAGCCCAAGATCATAGCGCCAGCAATTTTGGTTTCTCCTGAGGCCTCTCTTCTTGGCTTGCAAATGTCTGTCTTCTTATTGTGTCCTTACATGGCCTTTCTCCATGCACACAAATGTTTTGTGTCTCTCCTTCCTTCCTTCCTTCCTTCCTTCCTTCCTTCCTTCCTTCCTTTCTTTCTTTCTTTCTTTCTTTCTTTCTTTCTTTCTTTCTTTCTTTCTCTTTTTCTTTCTTCTCTTTCTCTTTCTTTCTTTCTTTCTTTCTTTCTTTCTTTCTTTCTTTCTTTTCTTCCTTTCTTCCTTTCTTCCTTTCTTTCTTTCTCTCTTCTTCCCTTCTTTCTTTTTTTCCTTCTTTTGCTGAGGTTGTCTACATAGCCCAGGCTGGCCTTGAACTTGCCATTCTGCTTCTCCCTTCTCCCTGCTATCTTCATCTTTTCATAAGGACATCAGTTGTTTTGGATTCGGGTCCACCCTTAGGACCTCATTTGACCTTAATTGTCTCTTTATGGCCATCTCTGCAAACGTGCTTACCTTCTGAGGTACAGGGAATTGGAACTTCAAATCATGAATTTTTCTGGGAAAACAGTTCAGCCTGTAACAGTGAATGAACCATCACAGCCCCATCAGTGTGTCTTTGCAGTTCGTATTCACACATCAAAACGTGTAATTTGCAACCAAAAGCAAGACTGAACAATATTGTAAAGCCTAATTGTAGGATTTAAAGTCTCGAGTATGGAAAAATTTCCAAAGTACAGAAAAAAAATTTTGATTCAAGTTTACTTGTGGACTTTAGTAAAAAACACTAAGTAGGAAATTTGGACCATTGCCTGTCTTGTTCAAACTAACTGTTTCAAATTTTTGCAGAATATGCTGTCTCAATTACCTTTAAATATTGTTGAAAAGAGAAAATTTTCAAGTAAAAACTATTTAATATCAAAATTGGAATTACTCTAACTGAAGAAATTATGCTAATATAATTACTTGCTTTTTGGAAGACCATTACTTATTATTCATTTGACCTGTTAGGGTCTTAACTGAGGAGAACTAGAAGAAAAAAAAAAAAAACTCTGTATTTCTGCTTAGCATTCTCAAAATGTGGTTTTGTGTGTTGCAGTTTTACTCTAAACACATAAAAATCTATAATTCCTTGTGTATCCTTCTAACGGGTTAACCTTACTAAGCTTCAGTCTCATCGTGTGCATAAAAAAGATAGTAAGACTGACTTTTTACCTTTAACAGAGGATAATATTTGAAAGTGGGCTGTAAATCGGCAATCATAAAATGTAATAAAAGCCAACCTTAGCAGATAATGATCACTAAGATATAAAAATGAAGTTTTATGAGAGACTGGCAGGGATGGTGAACTATCAACAGAGAAAGGCTGTTAATTTTTGTTTCATTTGTAGTCTTCTCTGCTGTAGATACATAAACAAATTCAATAATTTAATTTGGATTTCTTTCATTGGATCCTTTATTAGATCCTAGAGCTACATTTCAACTAATACAAATCATAGAAGTCAACTTAATACAGCAGCTAGTGCTGATCACATTAAAACTAATCAATTTAAAATATACAGCATATGTGCTGTGACTGCATAACCTAAAAAGAATTTTTTTCTAGCTGCACAGATGTTTCTGCTGACAAAGCAATACTGTCAATAGAAATCCTAAGGAATATTAAATACCATTTAAGAAATAAGAAATGGAAAGTGTTAGTATAATAAAATGCAAGATTACAGGACAGTTCAGTGTCTTAAACTGAGATGGCACAAAAGGTATAAATGTGAGATTCGTGTGATGGTTTGAATTTTACCGCCTTTAAAAGTAATTACATCACTGATATTAACAAATAATACATAAAACATTCTATTCTTAACACTTTTAAGAGCATTCCTTTTTCTTCAGAGAATGCTTTGTGAAAATATTGAGTGGTAATTATTCATGCTGAACAACTGAAATGACATTTATTTGAAAGCCCATTTCAACTCCTTGCAAGAAACACTTATTCTTTGTATCTGACGATCACTCTGACTTTTTTAACTTTGGCAATCAAGAACTGAATTCTTTTACCCCCACTTCAGTTCATCCTATGGTATCCACTGTCTTTTGTTCTCTAGGACACATTTCCTCTGCTGCATATCTCCGAAGTAAACGTGTGCACATGTCGTTGCTTCCTTGCATGCCCGGAAGCCAATAGATTGGCCACGTAAATAGTTCCTCAGCGTCTGAGAAACCCTTCTACCTTTATTTATTTCACACTAGACACCTCATGTGTTTCACCACCTGTTTTCCCACTTTGGCCCAAAGGCAGCTAAAAAGAACAAAATGACTTACTTTGCCTCAAATTCTTGTGATCTAAACATCTCTAAATGATAAATACCTTTTATTTTCATCAAATTCAAAACTAGTTTACTCATAAGAATTCCTTCTCTTGAAAAAAATATTTTTAAAAGTATACATGAAAATGACTCTAAATTCCAATATTTAAAGGGAATTAGTGCTTTTGTTAATGTCTTCTGCAGTGCTTCTCTCTTCTCTCTCCCGTCTCTCTCTTCGAAAAATGTTTTAAACAAAGTCAAATATGTCAACATTTTCCAATTACTTTGGACTTTCTTGTCACACTTATAAGGAACCACCCAACTAAAGAATTATCAAAATAGTCACCACTTTTATTTCCTTCATATTTGTAATTTGAGGGTTTTTTTACACTAAAGTTAGTATTAAGGTTCTCCACAGAACAGAACCAATAGATACATAGGTCTAGAATTAAAATGAGATTTATTATATTGGTTCATACAATTGGTTTATACAATTACAGATGGTGAAAAGGCCTACAATCTGCAGTTTATAAACTGGATACCCAGTGAAGCTCTTTAATCCCAATAGGAATGAGAAAAATTCCTGTCTCAGTTTGAAAAAAGTCACCTGCAGTTGTTGACATATGCAATAAGGAAAAGTTTGCACTGCACTACTTTTCAAGGCTAGATATGTTTTTAACAATGATAAAACTGTATTAATTTTACAAGGTTTATACAAAATCACACACTGAAAATACATCTTTCCTTTGGCTGGATGGCTTTAATATCCCTATCATATCGACATTTTTCTTTTTTATTTATTTATTTATTTTAAAGAGAATAGAACAAAACAAAACAAAACACCATTATACCTTTAGTTTTATTTCTTCTATTTAGAAAATATTACTCCATCTGAAATCTTTCCTCAGTCTTTAAAAAACAAATTGAAACTTCACATTTGAATTTCTCCTTTGTTTCAGCTAAAACTTATTTAAGCTAAAATTTCTCTAATCTTAATTGACATATTCTTCTCTGATGACATTGTTAGCCTTCCAATCTCCTCTTGCTTCTTTGAAAATGTACTGATACTGTTCTCCGGTCCCATTCCCTTTGCTTCCCATATATCTATATAACTCTATGATGTTCTACCGTTGGTACTCTTTCATGTTTAATTTCTATGCTTGCTCCCTGTAGAGTTTCAACTACTTCCACAATTTACATTAAATTCAAATTTAAGTATCCCCTCCTTCTAACTGCCCCTAAATGTTCAACAAAAGCATTAACTGTATCATAGTGACCATTCCAATTGGCTTCCCATTCTGTCATCCACAACATATTATTTTCCTTCTTCGTTTGAGCTCCAATATCACTTTATATCTCTTTCACTGCATTTATAGTCTGAGTTGCAATTATTTCTGTATTTGTGTTATTTCTCTAGTAGATTATAAAATACATGAAGTCATGTGTGTTTTTTTGTCATACATATCTTCTTAGTCATAGTATGTAATCAAATATGTTAAAATTAGGCAACAAATTAAAATAAATCTGTACTTTCATAAATAAATTCATTAAATATATGAACTGTACTTGGCGGTTTTTATATGTCTCAATAAAATTTATCTTAAATTCATGTAATTCCATTAGACCTCATTGATAAAAGCAGAATCTCACATAGTACTTATTTTATTAGTAGAATAACCTATGTGTTGAGAAGAAATATTTACACTACAAAAAAATATTCAGAAGAGATGTGTACCACTTTCCCATTGCTGCTATAAAATGTTACCACAAACATAGTGGCTTAAAGCCACTAGAATGTATCTTCTTTTTATTCTAGAGGTAAGGTATCTAAAGCCAGTTTCAGGGAGCTAAATTCCAGATGTCAGTAGGACTGGTTCTCTCTGGAGACTCAAGGAGATGCATCATCTTTTTGTTCCTTCCAGCAGTAGAGGCTGCCCACATTTTTTTTGTTTTGTTTTGTTTTGGCTTTCTCCATCAAATTCAGTAGAATAACACTGTGCCTCTTTTCTAACTCCTATTGCCCAGAGAGTCCACACTCTCCATTTGAACCAAAACTTGTTTTAAACACAGAAAGAAAGTAGTAGTGTTCTCGGAAGCAGAAATGGTAAATGAACACTACTGTGTCCTTTCCTACTCTAGTTACTTCCCTGTGTTAATCAAAATACTTGTGCTGAAAGTGATGGCAAAGAAGGAACTGGAAAGACGAGGCAACCACGGATACTTCTTCCAATCCTTCCTTACTCTTCCATGAGCCAGAAGCAGAAAATGTTAGAATATGTGCATATCAAAAAATGATACGAGAACAGTTGAGTCAGTTTTAGGTAGCATTTTCACTGTTCCAGTAGGTCCAAAATAGACAAGCATGTGTAAGCTACAAACTATGAAATGCATAATTTTGGTGATTCTAAGTAAGAATTAAATGGTTTTAAATTTGTATTAATACTGGCATTACATGACATAAATGTTTATAATAAAATTCACTGAAATGATTTAAAACTTTAATATTTTTAAACCTCAAATGACATTAAATAAAACATTTTTATAGATCAGAGGAAAATGTGAAATAAAAGAAAAAAACTTTATATTTCAGTGCCTTTAGCAGGACTCTGCTGCTTTTTGAACAAGGGGTCTTCCATTTTCGTTCTGGACTGGAGCCTGAAAATTGCATTAAGGCCCTGCACCCCTACTAGCTGATTGGCTTGAACATAAGATAATTGGAACAGAATTGGGTTGCATTAAGATCAAAACCTTGGGGGAATTCAATTACATTTTTGCTGTCTTTTCCTGCAGACAGCTTAGTTCTAAATATTCACTCCGTCATGCAAGTCTCAAAGCTTTCTTTGTTCTGCTAGAACTTAAAACTCTAGATAATTTACCTCTTTCTATGCATAGAAATTTATGTCCTGTATTCCTCATGTTACTTGGACTCCATAACCTTTGATTCCATATTACCAGGCTGCAGATTACCTTCTCTCCTACTAAAATAAGAGGCCGGTATGTGCAGCATGCTGAGCCCTGTGTGCAAATGGATAAATAAATCCTCTGTGGCCTTAATTATAGGTAATACCATGTTGAATTTAACTACAACAGATGTTCCCTATGAAAATGTGATAGCACAATCATTTTAATGGATATGCTGAAATTCAAACATTTTCTCGATAGAAATTGTAAACTCCTAAAAACTGATCACAGCTTATAAGCTTGCGGTGTGTTAATGGAGCTATTTTTAATGTTGGTAGTGAGATGATACATGGATTTACTTCTGAGTACAGTTGTTGTGTTACCTTCTATTTCAAACCAGTGGTGCAACAAGGTTCTCTTAGAGTCCAAAAGACTTTCACAGTTGTGTCAAGGGCCAACAGATAGAAGAGAATCAAGGGTAGCACTTGGACAGCAAGATTCCTAGATTCCTTTCTTAAACCACTGCTTCAGCCAAAGCAGCTCCATGCAATAATCTAGATTCTTAGGAAAGGTTTACCTTGAAGAACCCATTGTGAAGTTTAAAGGGAAACACAGAAAATACCAATTAAACCCTTCTCATCACTTCATAGAATAACCTGATCTCTATGACACAAAGCAACAAAAGATAAAGCAAACATGAAGAACTGTCTTACTAAGTTTCTCCTTTCAGTAACTTTTTATAAGATCATCACTGATAGACCAATTAAAATTATGCATTTTATATTCCTCTCACCTAAATAAAGACCATTGACTTTAAAAGTAGAGCCACTAGAGAATCTAAAAGAGAAAAAACAATGACATCAAGAAATGGAAAGTAGAACAGTAGTTACCAAAGACTAAGGGGGTGAATGAGGAGTGTAGTCAATGTACCAAGATACAATTAGGATAAATAAATTGTTATTCTACTTAACAGAAAGGCAAGGATAGTTAACAATAATGTGCTGTATATTTCAAACTAGCTAGAAGAGACAATTTTGAATGCTTTCACTACAAAAAAAAAAAGATTAGTACTTGAAGTGATTGATACATTAATCATCCTGATTTCCCCAAAACAGTTGTATAAATATTTTTTCTACAAAATGGTATCATTTTATATAGTTTTTATGTGAACACTTACTACTTAAAATACTGGGAACATTTTTCTATATTATTAAGTGTTCTGATTTCATGTTAATGGATGAGTGATGTGTATCATAATAAAGTATTATACTCTAAAGAAATTCCTTACTGATGGGAGTATCTTTGCACAAGGGATTTAATGATACTTCTCATAGTTCTATCTTTTTTAATATCTTTTCTTACTTTAAATTTCTAGATAGAGGATTATTTGTCAAAAACTAAGGAAATGTTAAAGCTTGGAATCTCTTTATAAAAGTTTATGGGCATATTATTTTATAGATTACAAATAACTTTCTCTATTCTGTGAAGAGGTTGATATATCCCATTACTCTTATTTATTATGACTTTTTAAAAGAAGTATTTATGCTTGCCCTGCTGATATTGAGTATAAATATATGACTTGTCTTGAACAATGGCATATAAGAAACTGTGACCTATAACCATATTCAAGTAAAAGCTTTACAAATGATCATTATTCTGCCTTCAATTGTGCTATTTATTCTCTGACATTACAACTGCATGTCCCAGCTGAGGATTGCTCCATCAGCTTGGAGTCCATAAGGAAAATAATCCATGCAGCAGAGCTATGGGGAGTTTAGCACCTACCAACGTACTGTAGTGACCCCTAACTAATAAACATAGTCACTATGGCAGCCAATAGTATTTGAAACCTCCATAAAAGAAGGAAAATGCATACACACACATGTAAGAAAAATGCCTCCCTTGTCACAAGCTACTCATATTTGTGGGTCCTTGTGACTCATGGCACCTGGGGAATGCTGGTTGAGACTGACCACACAGATGGCTATGCTTCCTCACATTTATCCTCTCTATGCTGTCCACTACTCTACACTACATGGACTCCCAAATTTGAATTTTGTCAATACTGATGATACTACACACACACACACCAACAGATTACAAAATTAGTGATTTCTTGGACAATAAGATTTATTGGAAAGAACCACCTGTTCTTCCCATGCTGGTCCAAATGAGCCTTGAGAGATCAAGAAAAGGAGATTGACTGGAGTTTCTAATGGAGGCTGGGAGGCAGAGCTGGGAAAAGTCACCCGCATGGATAGCACATCCTGCGGTTTGTACTTTCTTACCTCCAAAGGGAAGCACTCAGTCTTTCTTATCAGTTTTTCCAACTGGGGTGCAGGGGTACAGAAGGAAAACAGGGAGGAATGAGGTTTAAAATCTGCCAACAAACAAACACCAAGAAGGAGTCAGCCCCTTACTACACGTATATTTGTAACATGGCTACAGTTCCTCCTGTTGGAAGATGAAATCTATTTCTTCACCTCTTGAATTTGAATTGGATTGTAAAATTGTCTAACCAACATAATACAACAGAAAGGATTTTGTCAATTCACAGAGACAAACCCATTTATCCCAGCAGAAGCCACAACAGTAAGCTTAGAGTTGCCTGGTCCCAGACATGTAAGAAAGCCCAGCTGAGACCAGTGGAGTCACCTACCCAACTAAAGCCAGCCAAATATTTGACTAACATGAGCCAAGCCTTAAACTTCTTAGCTGACTTGTTGACTTTACAGGAATAATAAATGCTTACTATTTTAAGCTGATTTTTATGATGATTTGTTATCCAGAAAAAGCTAACGTCGCACTGTTTAGTATAAATGCCTTGACTAACACTTGTAACAATTTGCACTTGCATTGGTTCTATAGTAGGATATTTTTATCCTCATATCCTTATCATTTTCTAGAATATTTCTCAATTTACATGTTTCATAGTTTCTCTTTGGTGAGTCATATAAATGGATTGCTGATAAGGCAGACACAGAACACTTGGAATAGATTTTCTTTAGTGAATAAAAAGTGAGCCTTAGTTATGCAAAGTTCTGTCCAAGAGATAACAAATTTGTATTTGATTTTGTAAGTCTGTGGCCCTTAAAATAAAAATTTGGCCTCATATCACCTCCCCGAATCTCTATCATACATATCCTCACAGCAGTGATGGACTAATTTCTCTCTATAGGAGTTACAGACATAAAGGAAGAAAGGTATCATACTGAAAACATAAGCTCTGTTTTTAAGAGCAACTTTAAGGTAAAACCATTAATAAAGACAAAAGTTGGCCTAAAATCAGATAGTGAGAAAAAAAAAAACCAAAGCAGAATTCTCAAATTAAAATCTCAAAGAAGGGAAGGACAAGTTGAGCTGTGAGTCCAGGCTCAAAACAAAGGATTAAAAACTAATTATATGGGAAAAGAGAAGTCTCACCTCATTTGTGGTTGAGATCTGACATTTCTCCAAATCTAGTTACCCAGGAAGTATATTTTATTCAAGATCAAAAGTAGAGCCTGTGAATTAGGAAGAAATACATTGTATAAGCTCGTTTACTGTTTCTAATACCACAATACCACATACCAGGTCAGTTATAAAGAAAGGAGATTGGTTTCAGCTTCTGGCCTGGAGGTCTAGGATCAAGGAGTCACAACTGGTGATGGCCTCTTGCTGGCTGAGCCCTGAGATGGTGGATATCATGACGAGAAACAGGGAGTGCATGTGCATGCATGTATCCTCTGGTCTCTCTTCCTCTGCTCATACATCTACCAATATTCAATCATGAGGGCTCCACCCTGATAACATTTACTAATCCTAATGACTTCTTAATGTCCTCAACTGTAAACATCATAATTTGATTAAGTTTCCCACTACTTACTACCTCACAATGAGGACTAAATGGCAATAAGTTTTGGACAGGACAAACTATGTCTGTCTATTCCTTTACAGCCCAATTAAGGGCCATGATGAAGTTTGTGAGAAATGTAGAACTGCATGTACATACATCAGAGTGAACAAGATCAGTTTCTCAGGACTTCAGACAGTATCCTGAGCAGGAATGGTGCCAGTAGATGGAGCATATATTTATTTATTTGTAGGGTCGGGGATCTCGCTCTGTGGCCTAAGTGCCTGCCTGGCAAGCGCAAGATCGTGAGTTCAATCCCCGGTGCCGCAAAAAAAAAAAAATTTTATTTATTTGCATGTATATGTATGTTGTCCATGTGTATGTTTCCTCATTTAGTCAGATCTTCTTTAATATTTTTACTATGGTAAGAATATGTTTACCAAGAGATCTAAACTGTTAAAAATTTTTAAGGGCATAAGAAGTATTGTTAATGATAGGCATGATGTTGTATTAGAGATTTCTCAAACATATTTGTCTTGCATAACTGAACTTTATACCCACTAATTAGCAACTCTCCATTTCTTTCTCTCACCAGTCCCAGACAAGACACTTCCCTACTCTACACTTCCATGAGTTTGACAGTGTTATGTGCTTGATATAAGTGGAATAATGCATTATTTGTCTTTTTGTGTCTTATTTTACTTAGCACAACGTTCATTCATGTGGCTGTATATGGTAGGATTTTCTTCTCTCTTAAGACTAAATAATATTTCACTGCATATATATGCCACACTTTTTTATCCACTTATCTATCCATAATTATTTAGTTGTTCCACATCTCATCCATTGCAACCAGTGTTGCAGTGAATAAAGGGTGAAAATATCTTTTCAAGACCTAATTGAAAATCTTTCAGATCAATGCACAAAAGTGAGATTGCTTGGATCTTATGGCAGTTCTATTTTTAAGATTTTTGAGGAAACTCCATATTGTTCATGGTGGCTGCACTGTTTTATATTCCCATCCACAGTCTAGAAGGGTTTTAATTTCTCCACATCCTCACCAACATACATTTTGACTTTGTTTTTTGTTTTGTGTTAGGCTTTCTAATAGGTATGAAGTAATACTTCGTTTTAGTTTGTATTCATTTCTCCTAAGAAGGCATGCAATAGCCAACAGAGACCCTCAACATTATCAGTAATGAAGGAAATGTAAATCAAACTCACCTGGTTTTTTAAAACAGGATCTATGTTTTTGGAGTTAAACAAACCTGAGGAATTTTCGCATTATTTAGGGCAAATAAGTCTCAATAAAGAAAGATTGGTACTAACAAGAGGAGACTGAAGGCCCTGTTTTACTGACTGGAGAAAAAGAAAGGAATAATAGGGACTTTAAACTGGAAAATCATTTCATAGTATCTACATGTGTTAGATTTCTGTCCTTGTGACAAAATACCTGAGACTAATTACTTAAAGAAGGAAAGGTTTATTTGACTCATGGTTTCAAAAGTTTCAGTCCATGGTCCCATGGTTCCATCGTTTCTGGCCCCTTGGGAGGCAGAACATTAAAGAGGGCAGTATGTGGTAGAGAAAAGCAGTTCAGATCACGGTATGTAGAAGGCAGAGAGAGAGAATGAAAGCCTTAAGAAGGGGCTAGGGACAAGAAATACCCTTCAACGACACATCTGCAATGACCTGCTTCCTCCACTATGCCTTGCCTCTTGAAAACCGATTCAGCTAATGAACTCAACCAGGATTAATCTACTTGGTGATGTTAAAGCCCTCACCATTCAATCCTGTCCCAAAAGCCATTAACTGGCAGTCAAGTTTTCAATACAATGAGCCTTTGGAGAGACATTTTGGATTCTAATCATAACACTAGATTAGAGATTGTATTCATGTTTCAGAGTTAACCATTGATCATTCAGCCTTATTCATTGTCTATTCTTATTTTTTTCCTATATTGTTAGCATATATTTTCTCATCATTTTTTGTGAAAATTCTTCCATATGTTTGGTTTACATTCCAATGATTAACAACTATTGTTTACTTGCTTTACAGTATCTAACCTTCTACTTACTTTCCTTTACTGTTTTTGTCATTGGCAAAGGGTATTTCCTACTTGTTTTTTAAATTGTGAACTTCCATTTTTTCCCATAAGAAGAAACCTACACCAGGATGAAATTCCTCAAACTTTGTTCCCAAACCTACTATTTGACCCTACAATGTGGCTAATTTATTATAGGGGACCTAGAAAATGTTTAACAACTGGCATGGTTCAAAGTCACTGTCTTAATGTATCTGCATGTTCTCCCAGTTCTCTGAGTTTTTACTACTTAAATTTAAGGGCATCTTTTCCTACTTGGGCTTTTCCACCACGTCATCATAAAAATAAAACTGATAAACATATTGATTTCACTTGTGAGCCAGGGGATCAGAACTAATGCCTCACTTAGAACAAGAGACCTTTCGAGTAAATTGTATAAATAATTATTTTCCATTTTAAAATATAAGTTTCACTATTTTTAATCAGTTGAATTTAAATTACTAAGCTTACTCCTAATATCCATCTGTGAGCCAAGTCTATGAATTATTTGAAATGAGCAGGGGTTAAAATTTGTGACAAAATATCACACAAAAATGGCATAATTTATGTATGACCTGCATGTGTTTGCATATTGTACACTATTACTATGGAGGTCTGGGCTTCATATCACTTTTATTTACCTATAAAAATATGAGAAGACTAATGAAATAATTAGAGAAAATGTTGAAGAAATATAATGGTAAGTTGTTTTTCTCTGTTCTGGGTTTACCTGCCACTTTCTCCAGAAGTCTAAGACTCAACGTGATGCCAGATCTGCACACATAAAATTAAAATACCATGAAAGACTATTTACCTTGGGTTTCAGGAATTGGAGTGGGGACAGTAAATATGGGTAAGCATATTTGGCCAATTTAATCCATTTTTCTTTTTGTGATCTGAAAAATAAATAGGATCATAAAACTTCAAATAAATGTAGCTACCTAAAGCTGGCATAACTGAGATACATAGAAAATAGAAATTAAGCCTAAGTAATGGTATGGTGATGAATACTTTGCTTCTATTATCCTGTTAGTCTATTCTTTGAGTGAGACACATTGCACATATTATACATCCAGGAAGATCTATTATGTAATTCATGAAATTCATAATTTCATTAAGTTAACTTGTTTTGTTTTTGTTTTTTTTTAATTTATTTATTTTATTTTCAAAAGAATACAACCAAACAAAATAAAACAGTAGAGTCAGTCACAACAAAACAATGAACATGGTACATGACTTCTAACCAGGGTAAAAAGCAATCGATAATGGCTACCATAATGCCTCTTGTTATCTGCAATATACCTGCCCATACCATCAAGGATAAGTAAAATCATACAAAATACAACAAACTAAAACCAGTAAAAAAACAAAACAAAACAAACAAAGCAATACAGAAGTTCAAGATACTAGTAAAACAACAGTGGCTACCATAATGTTTGCTATCTTCAGAATAGTTGCCTACACCTTCAGACATATTACAATCAAACCACACAGCATCAATTAAAATCAATCAAAACAAAACAATGAAAGCAATACAGGATTTCAAAACAAGATAATTGGACATCCTCAATGGCTGCAATTATACATTTTGTTATCTTTAAAATAGCTGTCCAAAGGGCTGGGGATCTAGCTCAGTGGCCTAAGTGCCTGCCTGGCAAGCACGAGGTTGTGAGTTCGATCCCTGGTGCCGCAAAAAAAAATGAATAAATAAATAAAATAAAATAGCTGTGTATGCCATCAAGTATAATAAAATCAAACAAATGAGAATAAAATGAAACTAATCAGAACAATGAAGACAATATGAGTTTCAAATCACAATAATAGATTAACAGTGGCCACTTCCTTCTCTCTTCAGACAATTCCTCCCCTCTGACCTTCTGTTATGTATTGTGCATTTTGGATCTCACTAACTCCTTTAGTCTGTTATACTAGGGAGACAACACGAAATTCACCCATGTGACTCTGAACCATTTCATCCATGAGCATGATCACCAGTTGCCTCTATCCACCTCAAGAGCCTTGAGATTATCTTCCTTTATAGCTGAGTAGGTTTCCACCACATAAAATACCATGTCCTTTTTATCTATTCTGCAATTAATGGGCAGGCTACCCCTACTTTTTTTCTGGCTCCCTGTCTTGATTACTTTTTTCTTGTTGCTGGGACAAAATACCTGATGCCCAAAGTGAAGGAAGGAGAGGTTTATTTCTTACAGTTTTGGGGCTTTTAGTCCATGCTTAACTGGCTCCAAGGAAGGGTGGTGTGGCTGAGGAGGTGCTGTTCATGATGGCTGCAAGTGGCAAGAGCGACACGAGGAAAAAACACAAAGAGGGAAAAACGCTCCCATTCCAACCTTACATTGTATTTTGGCTCCACCCCTGGGTGGGTGCAGAACCTACATCGCCAACCCCAGCACCACACAATGAGCCATTCACAAACGCCAGACTCAGCCACTTCCATGACCACACTAGGCCTAAGGGGGTCATCTATATACAAACCATAACACTCCCTGTCACATAGGGCATTGTTCTTCTCCTTTGACTTTCAGTCTATAAATTTTCTTTCTAGTTAAATGTGTCTTTTGTATAGAGCATATTGATGGATCCTGTCTCCTGATTCACTCTGCCTGTGTTTCTTTCTATTGGTGCCTTGAGGCCCTCTTGCACTGTATTGTCTCTGCCATGCTATTTTCCTGCCATTGGGCCCCTATTTTTCCTCTCCATTCAATCGACTGGCCCCACTGGATGGTCCCCTCTGCTGTTGTTTCTGAGACCATGGTCCTTTTTCTCTCTCTCTAGAATGTCCTTTAGTAATCTTTGTAGGGTTGGTTTGGTGGTCATGAATTCCTTGAGTTGTTCTTTGTCATGGAAGTATCTTATTTCTCCATTACTTTTGAAAGAAAGTTTTGCAGGGTACATCAAAGTCTGGGTTGGAAGTTGTTTTCTTTCAGGACTTACATTACTTCACTCTAGCCTCTTCTCAACTTGATGGTTTGTGCTGAGAAGTCTCCTGTGACTCTGATTGGTCTTCCTTTATAGGTGATCTGTTTCTTTTCTCTAAAAGCTTTTAATATTCTGTTCTTAAGTTGAATTTCTGGGATCTTGATTATTATATATCTGGGTATAGATTTGTTTTGGTTATGGCTAGCTGGAGTTCTATATGCCTCACTTATTTGAATGTCATATTCTTTTTCCATGCTTGGGAAGTTCTCAGAAATTATTTCTGTGAATAGGATTTTGATGTCATTTGTCTTGACTCCTACTTTTTCACTCACATTTTTAATTCTTAAGTTTTGCTTCTTTGAGTTGTCTAGCAGCCATTGAATTGTTACTTCCTGAGTCCTTGTTATTTTTAGGAGATCTTTCCTTTCATGATCACAAGCTGCAAACCTGTCTTCAAGCTTTGAAAGGCTGTCTTTAGTTTCTTTCATGTGAATTTGCCAGCTTTCAAATGAGTTTTTAATTTTCTGGATATCTCTTTGAATCTGTTTCAT
>RJWT010015506.1:0-20397 GCA_004365215.1 Cuniculus paca | reverse complement strand
GCCGCCTGGTCCTGGGGCATGGAAGTGGCATTGTCTGTGCCCTTGTCCGTGCTCTGCCTTTGAGGGCATCCTTCCCTGTCTTGAAGAGCAGTGCACCACCTAACGTGGAGAGCCGAGGGGCTCTGTGGTGTCACCCTGCAAAGCCTAAGAAGCCGGCCACCTGCCCTCAGTCTCCCCCATCTGTTCCTAGTGCTTTCCCAGGGGACAGCTGCATAGGTCTGTGCTTCACACCCAACCTCCTTCCCAAGCGGTCAGGCTGCCACGTGCTTAGTATTTTCCTCCTGACACTCTCATTTTTTGTGATACGAATCAACCGAGAATTTTCACATCTTTATGGTTTGGCACCATCTTCCATTGCATTCTCTTGATTCCCAGTTTACTCTAGGCAGTCAGGAGGAACTAAGCTACTCCTTCAACACAGTTTAGAGATTCCCACATTTAATACCTGGGTGGATCCCTCACGATTCCTACCTTCCACAAAACGCCAGAATCTGAAAGCAGGTTGTCATTTCACAGTAAGGACTGGGGTTCTGCCAGTCTCCAATAACCTGCTCCTCATTTGTGTCCCAGACTCTAGGCCCCTCCCCACCAGTGCTGTGCACCAGTAAGTCGTGCATTCTCTTCCACACCCACAGACTCTTTGTCTTCAGGTCTCTGTCTACTGTCTGAGACCTCATCAGAATCACCACTCCCAGTCCCTTTGTACTAATACCAACTTTCTTTAGCATGTGCCTCAAAACCAGGCTCTACCCATTACCTGCATTTTTAGATGTTTGTTATATCATCAGCCCACACTCAGTACCGATTTTTTTTTTTTGTCTTTTTGAGACAGGGTCTTGCTATGCAGTTCAGGCTGGCCTTGAGCTCACTTTGTAGCCCAGGCTGGTCTCAAACTTGCAATGATCCTCCTGCCTCAGCCTCCCAAGTGCTGGGATTATAGGCATGTGCTACCACACTGGCCTCAGTACCAATTTTGCTACTCCATTTCTTGTATTAGTACAGTGTGTGGCACTGATATTTGTCAGTACTTGTTTAATTAATGAAAACCTCATTCACTCCTATTTATAGTTTGACGATTTTCCTTAAAAAATCTGGGTATTTATTTCTGTATACATACATAACACACAAGTTATACCATGCAAACTGGATTGCACCATGATTAAAATTCTGTCCCTACACTTTTTAAACTCAGTGATACAGCATATATATTTTTCCTGTCCATCTATATAACTCAATGATATTCAGCTTAGTGCTACCTAGTTCATAAAATATATACATATTGTGATGGATTTACTTGTGTGATACCTTTCAGAGAGTACTTCTCAGAGTAACTTTAGACCCACAAATGTCTGCATGTTTGTATACAAGGTATAGTTCTGTAGCTGAATTCAGACAGTGGAGTGCCTTGATCATAGCTCCTGTTTATTTTAAACCAGTTACTCTCAAGAAGGACTGCACCGATTAGCAATCTCACAACTATATGGAAGTCCTCATTTTTCCCTAACATTCTCAGCAGTTCACATTTCTGCCTATGTGATAGGTGGGAAATTGCATTTATTTTAATTTACATAGCATTTCAGTTACTAAAGAAGTTATTGTGCATATTTTTCACATTTCATGTTCATTATTTGTACAACATCTGTGAATTACTTGTCCATGTTCTTCATTCATTTTTCTATCAAATTGTTTACCATTTTAAAAATTGATTTGTGAGTGCTATACATATATATATATATATATATATATATATATTTACAGATGTTAACCCTTTGTGATATGTTGCAGCTATTTCTCAGTCTGTCTCTTGTCTTTTACTTTATTTTATAGTATCATTTATCATGCCACTGTTTGAGATTTATCTGTAATAAAATCTGCCAATCTTTTCTTTTATGGCTTCATCATTTCATGTTTTGCTTAAGCAGGTTTGCATACACATGCAAACTGTATTGTATAGTTTTGTAAACCATCTCAAATCCCTCAATACCACAGGCAAAGTATAAAGACATGAATGAATTTAAATAAGAGGAGTTCCTTCAGGCATGTCACATGTGAAGACCGTAGTATCTCATATTTACATACCACTTTTACTTCCCAAGTGTTTTCAGCTTTATTATCTCATTACTCAGGTCTTGCAGTGTATCCGGTAGACAGAATTGCCAAAGGCAGCCTCAAGCAGCTGTGTGTGTTTACCTCCTTCCTTTTGCTGCTTCCCCTGGAGGGATGTTCATGACTCTTTAGGTTTGTCACCTTGGGGCCCCAGGCTGGCCTCACCATTCCCGCCACGCGACAGAGCCCCTGGTAGGTCCTCAGCATGTGGACACAGAGGAGCTGGAGAGCAGACACCATGAGCTCGTTCACAACCTCTCCCAGCGACTGGAGAATCGCCACGGGTCCATCCTGGCGTGCTGAGTCCTGGTTCTCACAGTTCTCAGCTATTTCATTTGCAAGAGGGAAGGCAGCAGGGAGTTCAGAAAGGCACCCTGAGTGTCAGCTAAAAGCAGAGATTGGACAGATGGGGCAGCAGGGGAGGAGCTCTCATCCCACCTGAGTCAAGAAGCCCTGTGTGAATCTGCTCACGCTGAGAGCCAGAGGAAAATGGTAAGTGTGAATGTGAGGCCAGATGGAGAAGAGGCAGTCCAGGCCCTGGCGTCTGAGCTCCTGGCTGAGGTGAGCACTCAAGCTCCACTTCTCCCTGGCTGTGGACACCCAGGACAAGGGACAGCCTCCTTGGTACTAAGACATGAGGATCCACTCTTGGATCCTAGGGAGGTTCTGGGAATTAAATCATACTAGGCATTGCCAACATTTCAAACACAGTGAACACTCACAAAAGGTCAGATAGCTTATTCAGAGAAATAAAGACTTCAAAACGTCTGCTGGAGGTGAAAGGATGTGACTTGTGTAGGCGAACTTAGGTTTCACTGCTGGCCCTGCCGCTTTCCAGCTGTGTGATCTTGGGCGAATTACTTCACCCTTCCGACAGGCTGAAGTTCCTTACTAGGGTAGCATGGACATCAGACCTGTACTGATTTTGTTTTGAGAGTCAGGCAAAATCTCCACTGCTCTGAGACCCCAAACTAGTAGCTGTATGAGGCCAGTTATAATTCTTTGCTTGCAGAAAGAGAACAACAACAACAACAATACAATACAGTAGTGATTTTGCTGTATGCTACAGGGAATATATATGTGGTCAGGAACCTGGGGCTCATAGGAAGCTGGACTAAACTCAGCAGCATGATAGTTGAGAAAAATAGAAAGCAGGCAGCACAGAAATGATACTGCTGTTGATGGTGATGATGACAGTAACAGCCACTAGCAGAGCCTAATCACGCACCCCAAATATTCTAAGCCTTTTTGAGGTGTTAACTCATTCATTTCAAATAACAGCCCCAAATGAAGCACACACTGTTTCTCCTCACTTTATATATAGGAGGCTGAGGCAGGAGAAACACCTCACAAGTGGCAGAGCTGGGATTCAAATCCCGGGTGTGGACCCCAGCTGTTCACTACAAACACTGTGGGGATTGCTGCCTCTCCCCATCACAAAATGACATTCTGCTAAAATGGAACCTGCTGAGTCCTTATCAAGAGGCCAATCCCAGGAAGGAAGAATGAGGGAAAACATGAAGCACCAGGGAGGAGGAAGAGCAGTCACAGCGGAGGAGGACTGGCAGGACAGGTCCCAGGCTCCAGCAGCACACCTAGTCGCGTGGTCTCGGGAAAGATCCAAAGAAGCTCCTCTGCATTCTCTGGCTGGGGGATGCCCACCTGTGGCTGTGAGCTCCCCACCCCCACCCCGTGTCATGCGGTGTTACCCGGTTTCCTAGCAGCCAGAGCCTCCATGGAGCATGTCCAAAGAGGCAGGTTGCTGGTCACAGTGCATACCTCTGCTCCGGGGACTGTCTGCTGGCAGTATCTCTCTCCCAAGGCCTCCTCATTTCAGCCACAAAGTGGAGTGGGCCCTGACGAAGTTCACAGGAGCTCCAGAGCACAACAAGAAACCAAAGGAAGCTGAGGTTAGGCAGAAGCAGAGACCCATCCTCAACCTAAACACTGTTTTTGCAGAGATCACTCTGTTCAGAGCCAAGAGGAAGCCATGAGTCATGAGGACAGAGGCCTTTAGTCTTTTCCTCTGAAACAGCAGCATGACCTAAGTTTTGAAGGTAGGAAACTGGAGAGCTAGAAAGATTAGGTGATTCCAATGAGGCTTTATAGCTAGTTAGATATGGTGATGAGAAAAGAACCCAGGTGCCCTAGATTATCTGAATTTATGATTTGTATTCATAATAAGTTCTAATATGTTTACAGCAGGGGATTGCTGGGTAAAGTTCTAAGAAGAAAGCTGGGGATGTGCCTGTGGGTGGATCTTGGAATAACAATTTGAAATAGCATAGGTAATGACAGAATGACTTAGTTAACACCTCAACCAGACAAACCCACGGACAGATTCTGACTGTAAATGTTTCGTGCTAAACCAAATGATCTTGTAAAGAGTACAACGTTGGGGCTGCTATTCTCCCCCAGGGCAGGCTGGCAATCAAATTGTGATGGAAACAGGCAGCACTGACTCTCAGGTAGCAGCGAAGGAAGACGCGAGGGGCATGCCATTTGTCCTTGTTTTATTTTGTGTGTGCAAACACCTTGCAATAAGGCAAGCAGCATTTCCTACGCACACACTGTTCTGCCTCTCCCCAGAGTAACCAGATCAAAGTAGGTTCTTGTGAAAGCTCATTTAGTCTCATAGCAAAGATTCGGGAGATGAAAGACTAGAAGTACACTCCAGGAGCACAAAATCAATTAATTTGAAAAACACAGTGTAATATATTACAGCTGGTTACTTAGAGGCGCTGCTAAAATATTGTAAAGATCATTGGAAGACACATTATCGTTTAAATGTATATGTTTCTCACCCTTCAGTTACATGATTCCCTTTAAATCTACTGGAATTTACATAGCCTCCCTCCCTTCCTCCCTGGCTTTTTCCTTTGCCTATACCTACTGAGTTTCAAATCTACACCCAAGCGTTCATTGTAGATATTTTCCTACTTTGCCCAAGTGGCTACTTTTTTTTTTTACTTAAAAACTCATGGAAAATAATACCTTATCCATGAAGCAACCTCAGTAGTGTCCAAGTTCATATTTTCTTCAGCACTGAGAAGGCAATTAGTATGAAGAAGCAAAGACATGTTTGAGTGTTTGTGCTGCGTGAAGGTCTGTGCCAGTGTGGAGTGGGAGCTACACAGATAGAACCAGATTGAAGAGACTTTAAAGTTTCACGTAGTACTTGCAGCATGGTCCAAACAAGGTTTTTTTTTTTTTTTCTAAGATAAACTTCTCTGGACTCTTACGTTTCCTTAATAACTATAACTTTTATGACATGTTAGGTTTATGTGAATGAAAAGAAAAGGGAAATGTGTGTCGGTTGCATACTTCTTTGTGTCAGTAACTATGCTAGGTATACATACCATGTTATTTGATTTTAATCTATATGGTAATGATGCAATGCAGATATTATCCTTATTTTTTCAGATGAGAAGTTAAGACGCCATGAAGAGATCAATAAAAATTTAGCAATGCACACATAATTGTCAAACACCTTCTGCATCTTGTTTTATTTTTGTTTTAGAAGTTGGCATAAGATCTTGTTTGGTGAGAATAAAAAGTTGCCCATATGTCTACAGTTGGTTGCTGACTAATTCAACTGTGTATGTGTGTGTTGATGATCTGAATTTAGTATAAATTTGCATTGTTCTTAAAAGTAGAGCTGGGCTAATGATAATAGTTTAAAACACAGTCCATGTGCTGCAAAGACAGTAATGTTGGCAGTGCTATAACGGAAAAGAAAAGGTGTGAGTCTTGTTGAAAAGTCTGATGAAGGACAGGGAATAGCGGCTATGGCTGGGCTGCCTGTGTGGCCATCCAGGCATGGTCCACCAGGGTGTCTGGGCCTCAGACTGCATCGGAGTCCACCTGAACCTCTGCCCTCCCCAGTGCCTTCATCCCCTGTTCTCCTGTGCAAAAATGGCCCAAGAGAGAGGAAAAAGTGTCCCTGAATCTGAAGACAGACTCCCATGTCCAGTTTAATAAGACACAACAGTGGCTTCTGTTATAGGTAAAAGCACAACACTCAGAGAAACAATGTGATTCTTTCGTCAAGCAGGGAAGCCTAGCGTGTACAAGAAAGCAGAATGAAAACCCACCTGCTTTTGTGCTTGGAGATTGGTCTTCACTTTAGAATTACATCCCTGTCCAGATCTAGAGATCTGGAGAGAAGCACAGAGGGAGTGATCCTGGGGGTTACTTTTTCTTAATTAATGGCAAAATCTCTGCTTCACTGAAAAAGTACAAGGCCATCTCTAACAAGCAGGCTGTCACAATTCCTGCACGAGTCCACAGTGTCACCAAACCCTGCTAAAGTGCCAGCATTTTGCTAGAGTTTTGTGTTCTGTCTGAGCAGACTCATATTCGCGAAATACTAGGCAATAACAATCTCATACCATATGGCAGATTATTATATAGGTTTTATGTAGTTTGAGCCATGCATTAATCCCAGAATATAGTTATTTTACA
The DNA here is from genome assembly GCA_004365215.1 of Cuniculus paca. NCBI lineage: Eukaryota > Metazoa > Chordata > Mammalia > Rodentia > Cuniculidae > Cuniculus > Cuniculus paca. The sequence goes on along the minus strand of RJWT010015506.1, from coordinate 13,827 downwards.
GCCCAGGACTTACACTACAATTGCATACCTCACAAATGATACAGCCAGGTTTAGAATCAAGATTCTTGACTTCCAATTCAGGGTTCTCTGCATTCCACATCACTGGACAGAGAATTACCACAACAGCGGCGCAGAACAGGAGGTGAGAAAGCATAGTCACTGTGTGATTGGAAGGTCTCGGCAAGACAGTAATTTAAAAATGTTCTGGAGATCCCATCACTCAGGAAGTGACCCTGCAAACACATATGATAGATGTGTCATTTCCTTCATCAAGTGATAGTTTTTCCAAATCAACTTCACTGGGCTATAATTTACATAGAAAGAAATTCAAACCTTTTAAAGTTGATGACTTTTGATGAATTGTGTATAGTCCTGCAGCCACCACCTTAATCAGACATAAAACCTCTTCATCTAGTGAGAATATCCATTACTCCTTACAGTCATTTTCTCTTCAACAGTAGGCTCCGGGCCACCACCAATGTGATTTCTATAGTATAGAGAGATCTTTATGTGCTGCACGTGATATTGAGCAGCGTGTATTATTTGGGGTGAAGCTTCTTTCACTTAGCATAATGTCTATGAGATTTATATATGTTGCTGCATGTAGCTTACATTGCAAAAATGAACCATTATTCTAAATCTGTGTATTTGTCTAAAGAAATTTAAATGATTTCTAGTTTTGGGCTAGTATAAATAAAACTGCATTGAGCATTTGTGTACCTGCCCCTTATGGATTATAGAATCTATTATATTATATTATATTATAGATTATATTATAGATTTTTATATCATTCTGACAAATTCCAAGAATTAGAATGTCTCTGTCATGTGTTAAGTATATGTTAAGTGTCGGAAGATAGAATAAGACAGCTTTAAAAAGTAGCTGAGCCCTTTCAGCAACAAGAAATACATGACTTCCATTTGCTCCACATCCTTGCGCTTTGGAATTGTGTCTTCTTTTTTTGATGCTACAATTAATTAAGTGAAATGTAATAAAGAAAATAAATTAATGTGGTTGTCAGTATTACTGATATGTAATTAACATAGCTTACAATTCATTAATTTAAAAGTTTATAGTTCAGTGGTTTGGGGTATATTAACATAGTTGGTACAGCACAATCAATTTTAGAAAGATTTACCGTCACCAAAAGAAACCTGTAGTGTTTGGAAGAGACACTTTATCTCGGTCTCTAACCCATCACCTTCCCTATGCCCCAGGTAACCACTAGTCTGCTTTACTGTCTCTGCAGAATTGCCTGTTGGGGACATTTCATGTCAACAGTGTCATGGAATATGTGGCCTTCTGTCACTGTCTGTATTGATTTACATGTTTTCAAAGTTCCATCCAAGTTGAAGCATATGCTACTGCTTCATTTTTATGACTAATAATATTCTATTGTATGGATAATGTACATTTTGTTTGCCCATCCATCATCTGACAGGACTTTGAGTCATTTCTATTTTTTTGAGGTCATGACTATTCACGTAAGGTTTTTGTACGTTCTCATTTCTTTTGGTTATCTACCCAAGAATGCAGTCCGTGGGGCATATGTGACTCCAGGTTTAACCATGGAAGGAGCTGCTAGACCATTTTCTAATATTACCGCAACATTTTAATTCTTACTGCAACAGATAATCGTTCTGGTATTTGGAATCCAACCCAACACTTGATGTTCCTGTCTTTGTAATGATAGCCATTCTAGTAGTTGTTGAAATGTTATCTCATCGTAGTTATGATTTCCATTTCTCTGTTGGCAAATGACGCAATCATCATTTGATGTGTTTACTGCCCATTTATGTATCTTTTGTTGGAGAAATGCCTATTAGAACATTTGGTCATTTTAATAGCTTTTGTCTTTTTTTAGTAAGCTGTATGAGTTTTTCTTTTTAATATTTCCCTTATCACATGTATAATTTACAAATATTTTCCTATTCCATGCACTGTCAATTCACTTTCTATCTGATAAACTTTGAAGCACCAAACTTTTAAATATTGTCAAAATGTGTGTAATGTTTTACTTTTATTTCTTGTGCATTGTTCTTGTCGCTAAAAAAGAAATAACATATTTATCTCCATTTTTTTTCTTGAGTTTTAGATCTTACCTCACTCATTCTTAGTTATTTTTATGTGGTTTATGGTAAGGTATAACTTTATCCTTTGTGGGTAGATATCTAATATTCACAGCATCATTCACTGGAAAATGCTGTTTTTCTGATTTATTTTGAAGTCATTATCTAAAATCAATTGATCATCAATATTGGACAAGGATATTCTGTACTCTCAGCTCTGGCCTGGTGATTTATCTATCTATAGATTTGTATTGGGTAGTATAGCATTATAGTGAAGTTTTAAGGATGAAATCATCAGTCCTTCAGATTTGTTCTTCATTTTCAAGATTGTTTTCATTATTGTGGGACTCCTTCCAGAATGACTATGCAAATTTTATTATCTGCCTGGCAGTTTCAGCAAAGAAACAGCTGGGAATTTTGATGGCAATGACATTGAATCTGTAAATCACTGCCATTTTAACAACATTAAAACTTCCAATTCATGAACATGGGATATCTTTTGTTCAGTTCTTTCATCATCTTCAACAGTGTTTTCTAGTTTTCAAAACACAAATTTCCTCTCCCTTTGTTAAATTTATTGCTGGAATTTTATTCTCTGTTGCTATTGTAAGAGAAGTTCATTTTCAAATTCTTCATTGCAAGTGTACAGAAATACAATTGATTTTTGTATGTTGAATTTGTATCCTGGAATATTGCTGAGCTCATTTACTAGTTCTTACAATGTGTTAGTGGATTTCTTAGAATTTTGTATATATCGAATTATTTCATCTGTCAATAATGATCATTTCACTTCTTTGCAATTTCAGTGCTTTTTATTGCATTTTCTTGGCTTATTTAATCTGTCTAGAACCTACAACGCATTTTGGGTAGAAATGGTTGAAAGTAGACATCTTTCCCTGGTTCTTGCATTTAGGGGAAAACAGACTTTCACCACTAATTAGGGAAGTTTCCTCTTATTCTTAGTTTGCTGAGTCCTTTTATCATGAAGTACTTATAGATTTTTGCTCTTTTTTTCCCCCTCTAACTATGGAGAGGCTGATGTAGCTCTGTGCTTCATCCACTTGAAATGGTGCACTTCATCAGCTGATTTTCAGATATCAAACCAGAATTACATTCCTGCTATAAATCTCATTGGGTCATAGGGTATAATCATGCTGGGTTTCATTTGCCATTACATTTTTTGAGAATTTACATATCTATTTATGTGTAAGAGATAATCACTTATGTTCTTGTGATGTCTTTGCCTGGGTTTTGGAAGTAGAGTAATATCAGTTTTATATAATAATTTGAAAACTGATCTCCACTGTTAAAAATATTTTAGGAATCTGTATTACTTCTTTCTTAGACATTTGATAGAATTTATCTGTGAAGACACCAGGAACAAGATTTTTTATGAATGAATTTTGATTAGTTACTTTATTTGTTCTAGGTTTATTTTTTGCTTTTTTTCTTGAAGCAGTCTCAGTACTTTGCATCTTTCTATTAATTTGTCCATTTCACCTTACTTTTCTATTTATCTGTGTATAACTAACTATTCATAGTATTACTATATGATCCTATTCTTTGCCTTAAAAGCCTGGCAGTGACATTTCCTCTTTAATTCCTGACTTTAGTAATTTGAGACCCTCCACCTCCTCCAGTTAATCATAAAAAAGACTTGTCAAAAAACTTTTGATTTTGTGGATTTTTTTCCAATGTTTCTATTGTTTATTCCTCTATATTCTTCATTTTGTTCCTGCTGCCTAATTTAGTTTTTCTCTTTTCTATTGTAGAAATCCACAGTGTTGATTTGAGGTCTCTTCTTTTTTTCTATAGACATTTACAACTATAAATGTTTTTCTGTGGACTTCTTCAGCTTCCGCCCATAAGTTCTGCCATCAACTTCAAAGTCTTTTCTAATTTTAATTTAGTAATTTAGGATGGAGCCTTTTATGTTCACATGGTTGTGAATTTTCCAGATTTATTTCTGTTCCTGATTTCTAACTTTAATGATTGTGTAGAGGACATACTTTTCACCACTTATTATTTCCATCTTCTTATACTTATTGAAGTTTATTTTACAGCCTGGCATATAGCCTATCTTGGAGAATGTGCTGTGTGCTGCTCAGAAAGGTGCACTGTACTGTAAGTAGACTGACTGTTCTATGCTGGTCTTCAGAAATTTCAGTCAGTCCAGTGAGTGTGAGGTTTGTTTCATTCGTGATGTTAATATGTTCTTCTGCTGACTTATGGCATTGAATATCTTTTCATGCCTTTATGCGCCATACATTTTCAAATTATTCTCTATTTTTAAATGAAATACATATTGTTATTATTGAATTACAAGTAAGTCTCTTACTAGCTACACATGCATTGCAAATATTTTCTCTCAGTGTTTGGTTTGCAATTTCATTTTTTTTAGCTGTCTTTTATAAAGCTGAAGGTTTTGCTTTTGATGAATCCCAAATTATTAAGTTTTTGATTTATATAGTTGGCATTTTTTTGTAAAAGACTTTCATGAACACTCTAAGGATCTTTGATTACCTCAAGGACATGACAGTGCTCTTTTATGTTGTCCTCAAGGTGTTTTATAATTTTAGCTGTTATATTTAGATGCATAAGTCCTGAGAATTCATTTTTATAAAATGTAAGGGAAAGATTGAATTGATTTTTTTTGTTTTACTTTCTGAATTAGTTATTTGTTTATTTACTTACAAAACTTTTTATTGGTACATATTTTCAGGACATAATGAATACATTTATTGTAGGAAGTAGTACATAACACATCTTATTTTTACTTTTACTTTTCCTTCGTCTTCCCTCCCTTCTGCTCGTTCTGGATATCCAGATATTCCACAGCATTTATTGAGACCATCTTTTTACTCACTGAATTACTTTGAAGATTTGTCAAAAATCAATTGTCGATATATCTTCGGTATGAATCTTCCCACTCATTGGTCTATATAGCTATCCTTACGTATCTATTAGTATAACTTTATAGTAGCCGTTAAATGAGATGATGAGATAGTAAAAATCTTCCAAATTTATTTTCTCTCTTTTTTTGTCTATTCTCTGTATTTCAATCTGTCTTACTATCAGAGTAAATTTTTCAATTGTTAGCATGTGTTCTGAACTAAAAGCAACTGCTGCTTTTCGAGGAAACTGACTGTTTCGGCCTGGCCCCTGGTGTGCAGGGGAAAAATTCCACATCCTCATAAAGGCTTTGATGGACTGGCAGGGTTGGCTTGCTGTGCTTGGCTGTTCTTGCAGTCATGTGGTTTCACTGAACATCCGCTCCCTCTCTGGGGTTCTGGAAGTTTGGAACAAATGAGGAAGAGGGTGTCTATGTGACCACCTGTAATGACAACACTGTCCAAGTCTGTAAGGGGTTTCCTGCAGTGGAAACATCACAGTGTGCTGCTGTGTCCCTGCTGCTGGGGCAGATGAGCCCCGTTGAACTCTCCCAGGAGGAGAGAGCATGAGGAAGGGTCCCGAAGTCCCTGTAGACTTTCCCTGTGCCCCTATGACCAGCTGTGTCCCTCGCCACGACAAATCTTAGCTAGGGCACAACTATATACTGGGTCTTGCGAGTCCTTCTAGGAATCCCTGTGGGGTAGGGATTGTAGGTTGACCATGGATTCTGTGACATTACTACATTCATTCACTGGTTCTAGCAGTGCTATATACATTCCTTGTTTCTACATAAGCAATCATGTCATCTACAAATAGAGTGTTTTTTTTTCTTTCTCATCGGTAATACTTGATGTTTCATAACTTCTTGCCCTGAGGAAGTGGTAAGAATGTGCATGCTTACCTTGTTTTCTTCTAAGGTGGACAGCATTCTCTTGTTATTACTTCAGTATTTATTTCACGAGCTCACTCATGACTTAATGTCTTCATCATTACTATTTTTCTAAGAGCCAATTACCCTAAAATAGTAGATGAGACCATAACACATATTATGTGGAAATCAAGTGACCAAGGATTGAGACGGAAGCCTCTGTTGATGAGGAGAAGCATAGTTGAAAGTTCATACTGTGGCACCTAAAAAACTATTTCATTTGAATTATTAAGTCTTTTTTTCTTCTTCATTTGTATATCCCTTAGTTCCTAACCCAATGTTTAACATGGTAGCTTCTCAAAAACTAAGACTTTTTAGAATGCTTGAATCTAAAACCTATCACTATAGAAATTATTATAGATTTTATTGGTTATCATAATTATATTCAGTAATGTAATATCAAAAATCTCACTTTTTAGAAATATGTTCTGAAATATTTCCAAGGAAAATGGAATACTGTTTGGGGTTTGCTTTAAAACATTCCAACAACAACTAAATTAGATTATCAGAGTATTAATAATTGTGAAAGTTGAGTACTATGTATATCATACTTTCAAAAATCTTTTTGAAAAAATCAATATCTGTGTTAGAGTTTTGTGACCAATGGGTAAATTATGGATTGAGGGCTTCTTAATTTCTGAATTATAAGAAATATAAAGCACATTTGCTGAGGGCCAGATGGTAACTGCCTAAAATCCTAGTACTGTTGGAGGCTGGAGCAAGAGGATTGCAATTCCAGCCCAGCCTTGGCTATTTAGCAAGACCCTGTCTCAAAATGAAAACTAAAGGGGCTTGTTTCTGCAGCTCAGAGAGAAGGCCCTGGATTCAATGCCTAGTCAAACACACACACACATATAGTCTGAGACTCTGTCTCAAATTTTTAAAAAAAATTTAAAAAGACTGAAGATGTAACTCAATGCAAAGGCCCTGGGTTCCATCTCCAGTACCCTCCCCTACCAACATGAAAAGATAAAGAAAGGTCTGTGGGAAGAGCAGTATATTTTCAGTGCCTCATGTTCCTCGGGCCACACTGCTTTGCCGCCTGTAGTGCTCAGATCACAATGAGCCTTCCATTTGTCAAAAGCAGTAGATATTTCCTCATTATCTCAATGGAAGTGTTTATTTTTGTTGTTTGTGGGTTGCTCAATACTCCTTGAGAAGCAGTATTTCTTGCTTGGCCTCTCTTCCACTTAGCTGAGGCTGTGTATGAAACCACTCTCAAGCTTAGTGGTGTAAACCAAATGCTGTTCAGTGCTCCCATGTGCTCTGGCCACAGGAATGGGTCAGGCACAGACGAATCAACTTGTTTCCACGCCACAGTGCCTCAGGCCTCAGCTGGCAAGAGATGAAGTCTGGTGAAGAGCTGGTGGCTGGAGGCTGGAATGGTCTGGAAACATCCTCACTCACCTGTCTAGGGGTCTGTAATGACTGCTGGCTAAGGCCTCTGCCCATCTGTCAGCAAAACACCTATGTATGGTCACTCCAAGTGGTCTCTCTGCATGACCTTGCTTGGCTGTCTCTTGGCAAGGTGGCTGGGTTCCTGGAGAACAGTTGGAAACTGTATTACAATCCCATTCCAATGCCAAGGGGAAGGATTTTAGACTCCTCAATGAGAGGACTGCCAAAGGCCGTGAGATGTGGGATATACTGTTGGAAAATGCTACCTTAGCTTTCTGTTGCTATTCGGTGGTTCTTTTCCTTTGAAATTTCTTTCTTAACCTTATCTTATGCACTTTCTTTATTTGCTGCTTAAATTCAAATAATCTCCAGGTAGCTCTGACATGGATTCTTTTTTTTTTTTCTCACTCTACACACTCTCCTTGTAACTAGTTGAAGTTCCCACTGTATTTATTATGAATATGTAGCTGTAATCTACATGCAACAAAGTAGTTTTTTGAATCTCGGAGTCACTTTTCTTTGTCAGTTTCTCATCACTTGGACCAAATGCCTGACATCAACAGTTTAAGGAGACAGTTGTTTGACTCATGATTTCAGTGCATTTAGTCCATGGTTTTCTGATTCCAAGGCAGAAACACCATGGCAGAAGGGTATGGCAGAGGAAAGCTGCTCAGTCCATGGCAACAAGGAAGCAGAGAAGGGGAGCAGAAGCAAGAAGGAAGGAGCCAGGGAGCACACGTAGTCCCCAGAGTCACACCTCCCTTACGTGTCCAGACATATCCAGGAGCGTGCTTTACTAATCTCCTAGGCAGCTCTCAAGTCCATCGAGTGGGCACTCCATCTAAACCGTCAATTGTAAGTTAGAGTCTTTCTTTTTAAACATTTGTGCATATTAGTCACACAGAATAATGTGTTTCATACTATTACATATTTGTAACAAACTCTAATCATTCTTACTGCTCTATTTTCCTTCTACATCCCATAATTTCCCTGATTCCCTCTCTCTTCTCTGACCATCTTCCTTCTACTTTCCTGTTATTTTGTATTGTAAAAACTGTTCAGAACGTACATATGAGAAAACATGCAACACTCATCTGTCTGCAAGTGGCTTATTTTGCTTAACAGTGATTTCATTTCCTTTCTTTTTCTTGCAAATGACTTGATTTCATCTTCCTTTATGACTGGATAGTATTCCATTGTGTAAATATACTACATTTTCTTCATCCATTCATCTGTTGGTGGGCATGTAGATTGTTTCTATAACTTCACTATTGTTAATTGTACTGTGACACCTTTAATTCTTCATTTGATCGTAGCCAAAAGGCCAAGAAGCGATACACCTTTAATTCTTTTGGGAATACACCCAGGAGAGGGATCAAGCGGTGGCTCTATCTTTAGTTTTAGGGAGCACCCCCATGCTGATTTCCATAGTGACTGTACTAATTTGCGCCCACACCAGTAGTGTAGAAGGGTTCCTTTCCCCTGCATCCTTGCCAGCATCCATTTTCTGTACTCCTGACGATGGTCATTCTGACAAGGGTGAGGTTAAATCTCGGTGTTGTTTTGATTTTGCATCACGCATTGATGTTTCTCATATGCTTATTGACCATTTATATTTTTCTTTTGTTAAGTGTCTGTTCAATTCATTTGCCTGTTTATTGGTTGAGCTTTTCTGTGGAGTCATTTTTTTTTGCATTCTTTATATATTCTGTGTATTGCAGAGCTCTCCTTTTGCTTCCATGTATTTCTTGATCAATTTTTAAACCCTGTCCTTTCAGTGTGGGTTATTGTCTCATCATTCCCCTGGCCACTGCCTATTTAGGACACACCTCTTACAAGCTTCACTGCACTATTTCTCTCACAAATTCATTAAGACTTGTTCATCCTCCATTCTGTTCCTAGAGTTCACTATCTAACTCGAGTTCTACGTATATTCCCCATGATTCTCAGGAATGTTCTAAGGCCATTTGTTTGCTAGCTACCTTCCCATGTGTCTACAGGTAGCACTTAGCATAATCCCACTACTGTAACTTAAAGCACAAGCACACCCAAGTGAACACAAATACCTCTTAAGTGCTGCATTTTGTTGTGTCTTTGGGCCTTTGCACACCTCTTCTGCTCTCCCTCTTCACTTTCCCCCTTTATTCTCCCAGTTTCTACTGTGTTCAGCCTTTTACTATCTCAATTTCAGTGCTACCTCTTCTATGCACACTTCCCTGATTAGTATCCCCTTCCACTCACCCACATGCACATTCCCACCAGAACAAGTAGACCTGGGAGTGCTGCAGACTTGTGCGCCTAATCCTCTGCTCTGTTTCCTCTGTGTACCTCCAATATAAAATATCACATTGTGCCGTAGAGTTATTTTACATAACTCAGTAGGCTGTAAGCCTCTTAATGGTGAATCTCTACTGTGGAAGTCCTTCATTTGCCAATTCATTAATTTCTTCAAAATGAAGCATTTCACACCAGTCACTGTCACTGCAACAGGTGCCATGATTCACAGGACTCCCTCTAAATGAAGATGCATCTGATACATCTCTATCTCTGACCCTCCCTATAGGTATTTAAAACGTTTTAAATACATAAACTATAGAGGATCAAGGGGACTCAGTAAGTGTGAAATGGCTGTTGAACAAAAATGACACTTCATGGATCCCAACTGGAGTCAGTGAAGAAACTCCTCTCTTCATATGTAGATCAGGAATAGATTTACCATCTTGCATAACACAAGAAATTGAATTTCAGATTTGGTAGCAAAGTGCAGTTGATATCTCTCAGAGGTTGCTGACATTTAAAGATAAAGGGGTGACTGAAAGTCTAGCACTCTCCATTTGACATATGTCACGTACCTCACCTGGGATGAGTCCAGCTCTTTGTTTACTCAGGCAAGAAGCAATAGCAAGCAGAGCATCTCTGTTATTTGCCAGGGAAGTGTCCCAGGCTATGTGCTCCCCTAAAAGTCTTCTCTCTGTGGTCCTGGGATTGCTTCCCATTGTTTCCGGACATGCGGGTCCCACTGAGACTTCAAAGCAACAAGAAGAGTCCCTCATACAGCCACTCCGTGGAGCTGCTTTTACTGCCCATGAGCAGCTACTGGGCTCTAGAACCTCAGGAGGAAAATCGCACCAGAGACTCATGGCATTCTCTAGCCATTTATAGCTTTTATATTCTTTTCAAATGTTGTTTTCATTTTTCAGCCCTCATCACATTGTATGTATTTTCTTATCATGGGCATACATCTTCATTTAATTTTATTTGGCATATACTTGCTTTAAAAGTGTCATATTGACTGTGAGCTTCACTCATTTAGTAATGAACTGTTCTAACAGCTATTATAAAGGCAGGACCTTAGTGCGACCAGTGGCTATTCAGAGGATGGCTGTAGTTTGACTGGTTCCATTTTCTCTTAGTCTGTTTAGTATGCATGCCAATTAGTGAGGCACTGTCACAAATCTGAAAGGTGCAGGATGTTTTCCTACAGGGAGGTAACAGTGCTAATTTTCTAATATACTATCTGTCTTGGTTACTTTCTGTCATTACTGAGACAGACACCTGACACCCAAAATTAGGGAAGAAAAGGTTTATTTAGCTTACAGTTTCAGGAGATTTCAGTCCATAATCAACTGACTCCAAGGCAGGGTGGCATGGCACTGGGGCAACACTTCAAGGCGGCAGCCAGAGCAAAACAGAAAAACAAGCCTCTTCTCTACCCTCAAATTGTACACAGGCCTCCCCTCCCTTCCCAGGGTGGGTGTAACACTCACAGAATGTCCTTGCCCTCCTTTGCACAGGATGAGGCTATTTACAAAGCAAGAACCCTGGCTCCCTGCTGAGTCTCTCAGTTAAACTTCTAAACTCCTCAAGTTGACACTATGTATCAACCATAACACTATCTTTTCTAAGTAAATCTCTGAAGGTGTCTAGGTAAACAAATTCTGGTCATACAAAAGCACAATGTACCTATCTCTCTAAAGCAAATACTGACACATATATGTATAGATATACATAGGCATGTGTAGATGTATATATGTGTATGTATAATGCACACATAGATCCAACAATATGATTAATGCACAAAAACTAGAAGCATTTTTTTGTTTGTTTGTTTTGTTTTGTTTTTTTGGTACCGGAGATCGAACTCATGACCTCATGCTTGTCAGGCAGGCGCTTGTGCCACTAAGCTAAATCCCCAGCCCCAGAGCATTTGTTCACCTTCACCTGGGACTATGTCCTATGCCCTCGCAGATGTTTTATGTCCTTGCCTGCCACTGGGCAACGATTTTGAGAATCTCGTTTTGTTAACAGAAGTCTAGTCTATAAAAGCAGACATCCAAAAATAGAAGATCCTGATTACCAGAAGTATTCTTTAAAGGTTGACTCCAGTACACAAATGTGAAACCCTAACAGCACAGTACATTTCACCTTACATATAGGTTAGGTATGGACATATTTTGCTTCTAGGTTTAGAGTAAGGGTTAATCATAAAATCTAGGAAACATTCAGAATTATAATCTTCACACTCACAATTACGGATAACATCAAATGTTAACCTTGTGCAAGATGAAAAGAACAAGAAATATGAGAATTCTTTCAAGTCTTAGAAAAAGTATTATGATATTAATAACATAGATGAAATTTATTTTTTATTAAGTTTTTCTAAAATTTGAAACACTGTGCTTTAGATCTGTATCTTATAATACTGTTATGCTTTATTGCCAAAAGCAACTACATATTGATATTTCAGAACAACACAGGGCCTTTATGTAACCGGTTGCTGTTTTATTTCAAAAAATAAATAATTCTTCCTACTCTTACTTTTACTTATCTGGAATAAGTAGCTATTGACATCTTCTGAAGTCAGTATAAAGATTTATTTACCTGAACGCAGCTATTGATCGATAGGGAGCCTGGTTCCATGTTTATATTGAAGGACAATAAATCGTGATATTGACTGGGCTAAGGCATCAATATTTGCATTGTTGTAAACATTTTTAAAAATCTCCATGAAATATTCCTCAGAAATATTCTTGTCATCAAAGTAGCTGAGCTAGAGGTGTTTAGGGAATAGCTTATGTCCAGAAGCAAGTGGGTAAGTTAAAATAGCTATAAATTGTTCTGGTTTCCAAGTTTACACAAAGACAATTTTTTATGATGATGTATAACACTGATTATTTGGAGCTTTCACATGACAACTCCAACCTCCACCCCAAGTAGAGGATTTTTGTCTGGACAGCCTGCTAAGCAGAGATAAGCTTGCTGTTAAGGTCCTGTCGTGAGAATCTCATGGTTTCAAAAAATTTCGCACAACAATGAAGCATCATTATTTCCTGTTAAACTAATTAAAAATTTGAGATATTTAAATGCAGTTGGAATTAATTTTTTTCCTTTGTATTTAAAGCGGAAAGAATAAGATACTTTTTTTAATTTCATAGGTAAACTGAAAATTTAGCCCACTGAAGAGAGGGCATAATCTACATAAAATTTCACTACCTATTAATACCAACTTATGCGTTCACTTTTTAACACAATGATAAGTGTGTGTTCATGTAGTAAATGTCATTTAAGTGATTTCAACAGATATGCAGATACATAACCTTGTCAACGTGCATTCATATACCATTAAACTCCCAGCAAATTCTTGATTCCTAACTATGTGTTAGTTGGTGAATTAACAGCCTATTTTAGCCAGCTCGGTATTTCTAGATGAGTACCTCAAAATAATTACTGTCACCTTTTGAGGAAACACAGATTCTTTGTCCCGGTGCAGAGGCTGATGCGTCATGGTCTTCATCAAGAGATGCTGCTCCGATGGCATCCGGATCAGAGATTAAAGGGCTCAGGAAGATGAATGCAGTCTGTTGCCTATTAGTGTTCAAGTATGAATTTGGATGGAAAATTTGACATTTAAAAATATTTGCGTCAGGCTTATATACTTAGAAGATAAATTTTTAAAAGAGAGGGAAAAGAACCATCAAATTCTCTGTGCAGTTGCTTAGCCCTCTTCCCCAAACTCTCCTTCAAAGCACCCTGCTCTGAGCCAGTCTCCAGGAGCAACAGTGCTTTTAGTGAAAAGGGCGAGAAGGGGAGGCCACGATGCACAAGGCTAAAATTGGCCTTTCCTGTAACATGAGGGCTTCTGAGAAAGTGGGGATTGTCCTGCCAGTAATGGTGACTGCATTCAAAGCATTCGGCCTCTGCTCAGACCCCGTGGCAACCCCTGTTCTGCCTTCAGCCTGCAGGTTCTGACTACACACTCTCCTTCCCTCTCCCTTCTCCTCGGCTCTCTTCCTCCCCTTGGGCTCCTTCCTATCCTGTCCTCCTTCCACCATCAGTCCCAGCATCTCCAGAGGCCTGACTTGACCTCCCAGGCCTACAACCTGGCTGTATAAGGGATTGATGTGAAGCCAAAATGTAGAAATTAGTATGGAGTCTTTTGCACATAGTAGGCCCTCAAAAAGTGAGATCTCTCCCTTCCATTGACTTTCTCTTTGTCCTGGGGAAAAGCTGAATGGAAAACCAGTTAATTTTAGGGCTGT